>OZ007512.1:11674632-11954735 GCA_963931865.1 Axinella damicornis | reverse complement strand
CACATGCAATGTACTTACTCTGTAACCATGAAGTGTAGCTAGCTTCGTGGGTAGGATTGTGTCCTGGGGGAGGGGAGGGGGAGAGGGAGGGAGGGAGGGAGGGAGGGAGGAGGGAGGGAGGGAGGGAGGGAGGGGAGGGAGGGAGGGAGGGAGGGAGGGAGGGAAGGAGGGAGGGAGGGGGGAGAGAGGGAGGAAGGGAGAGAGGGAGGAAGGGAGGGAGGAGGGAGGGAGGGGGAGAGGGAGGGAGGAGGGAGGGAGGGAGGGAGGGAGGGAGGGAGGGAGGGAGGGAGGGAGGGAGGGAGGGAGGGAGGGAGGGAGGGAGGGAGGGGGAGAGAGGGAGGAAGGGAGGGAGGGAGGGAGGGGGAGAGAGGGAGGAGGGAGGGAGGAGGGAGGGGGAGGGAGAGAGGGGGAAGGGAGGAGGGAGTGAGGAAAGAAGAGGAGAGAAGTAGGCAGGAAGATGGAAGAAGCAAGAGGTGAATGGAGGAAGCAGCTAGTTGACATCACATGCACACCAACCTTTCTGATGTCCAATTCCTAGCTGACCCAAGCTGTGGAAGACAAGACCAATTGCAATTTCAATAGTCTGGTACCAGACCCTCCTCCGCGTGTGTGGTACCGAGGACTAGCCTGCATGCATGCACCACTGGCAATTCAATTGCGCCATACAAAATGTGACAAATTAGAGTAACTTTCAGTTCAGTGTAAGTGTTCACAAATTCCGCAACTCCAACATTGCACACAATTGCAAAGGAAGTTCCCATAATTAGAACACTTACTTATTTTGTCCCCACCCAAGCACAACTCCAGACACAGACAGAACAAAGCTGTGTCTCTGTCCCGCTGCGATCTGAGCCACGGGCAAGCTCTCGAGGACGTGGATCTGGTGGGGCGTGGATACGCTGGACCACACCCGGGCTGTGACCAAGCTGGGACCTGGTGTTTTGACCCCAGGAGAAGAGACGACCATCTGGGAAGAAGGCAAGGGGTTAAAGTAAATATATATCTGTTGCTATGGAAAACACCCCCGGGGAGAAGAGACGACCATCGGGAAGAAGGCAAGGGGTTAAAGTAAATCATACATATCTGTTACTATGGAAACACCCCCAGGAGAAGAGACGACCATCTGGGAAGGCAAGGAGTTAAAGTAAATCAGTCCTAGGGAAACACACAGGCTTTGGCCCCAGGGAGAACAGACTACGATCTGGCTGGCATATTGCACTCTTTCTATCCACTGACAAACACTTCAGCGAGTTTGATACCAGCATTTTCTTACCCTGAGCTAGTGCCATTGTATGGTGGCCTCCGCAGGTGGCTTGCACAACTGTGAGATTGGCCAGAGCCTCCACATGACTGCAGGGCATAACAGACGTAGTTATTCTAAGAGCATGAGGGTTACACTATACACTGTGCTGTACTGTACACAGTATTGTATATCCTATTGTACACGTACACTATGATTAACGTTGACTGTGCAGTAGACAGTGTCTGCTCAGAAAATCCAATTTAGTTGAATATCAGCCTGTGCATACTTTCCTTCTTTGCACCGAACAGTCTACTGATGTCCACGTGCATCCCTCTCTTTTCTTCTTCTCCCATCCCTAGCTCTCTCCTTCCTCTCTCTTTCTCCCTCCCTCCCCACCTCACTCTCTCTGCTCTCCCCTTCCCTCCCTCTCATCCGCCCTCCCTCCCTCCCTCCCTCCCCCTTCCCCCCTCCCTCCCTCCCTCCCCCTTCCCCCCTCCCTCCCTCACATAGGCTTGGAGCCATTGCTCTTCCTCACTCCCAGCTGCCCATAAGTGTTGTCTCCCCAACTGAACAGCTGCCCTTGGTTGTTAAGGGCGACACAGTGGGCGTGGCCACAGGACACATGCTGGATAGTCACTCCGGCTGGGAATGAAACCTCAGCTGCAAAAAGATTGGACAGAATTTTTAAAAGTCAGAACATAATTATGATATAGACATATTATATTAGCCTAGTTCCCAGGCACTCGGTGAATGAGGCTAGACATATATATATGTGCATGCATATACCCCCCCCCCCCCCCCCCCCCCCCCCACACACACACACACACACACACACATTCTGCTTTTCTGCAAAACTGCACTAGACACTGAAACTAAACCATTTGTGTTTTGCTGAATTCCTGAAATCAAGTCACTGAAACCCAAGAGATGGTACAAAAGTGGCCATTCTACAGAATGGCCACTTTTGTACACTCATTCAGTAGTCCCTTCCCTCAATTCTACTCGGAAGATGGAAGATGGTGAGGAGGGAAGATGGAGAGAAGGGAAGGTGGTGAGGAGGGAAGATGGAGAGGAGGGAAGATGGAGAGGAGGGGAGATGGAGAGGAGGGAAGATGGAGAGGAGGGAAGATGGAGAGGAGGGAAGATGGAGAGGAGGGAAGATGGAGAGGAGGGAAGATGGAGAGGAAGGAAGATGGAGAGGAGGGAAGATGGAGAGGAGGGAAGATGGAGAGGAGGGAAGATGGAGAGGAGGGAAGATGGAGAGGAGGGAAGATGGAGAGGAGGGAAGATGGAGAGGAGGGAAGATGGAGAGGAGGGAAGACGGAGAGGAGGGAAGACGGAGAGGAGGGAATATGGAGAGGAGGGAAGATGGAGAGGAGGGAAGATGGAGAGGAGGGAAGATGGAGAGGAGGGAAGACGGAGAGGAGGGAAGACGGAGAGGAGGGAAGATGGAGAGGAAGGGAGATGGAGAGGAGGGAAGATGGAGAGGAGGGAAGATGGAGAGGAGGGGAGATGGAGAGGAGGGAAGATGGAGAGGAGGGAAGATGGTGACGAGGGAAGATGGAGAGGAGGGAAGATGGAGAGGAGGGAAGATGGAGAGGAGGGAAGATGGAGAGGAGGGAAGATGGAGAGGAGGGAAGATGGAGAGGACAGAAGATGGAGAGGAGTAGAGGAGGGAAGATGGAGAGAAGGGGAAGAAACAGAGAATGAAGAGATTGAGAGTGGGAATCCTTTGATTCCCACTTTGGATCCTCACCCATCCACACCTGGTCTAGTGGAAGCCTGGTCTTGTCCGAGCTGTCCGAACTCGTTGCTCCCACATGACAGCACCCTCCCATCCTCCAGCAGGACAAGTGTGTGGTTCTGACCACATGCCACCTCCCTCACACTGCGGGCACCAATGTGCTTGTTCCACCTGCAGTGTTTCATTAGTCAAGGGAGGACGAAATCACACCATGGCAAAGTAAGTGGGGGGGGGGGGGGGGGGGCTCTCGTTCTCGGAAGGGAGAAGAGAGCCTGGTAACATTGGAGGGGTCAAACCGTTGACTTCCGGCGCGTCATCATTCATGTGATAAACGAAGGACACTCCTACTTTTGTGGTAAATGTCGCGAGTTACAAATCAGTCACACGCTCTACTAACTCTCCTGACCTGAGAACAGGACTCTGCTAACTCCCCTGACCTGAGAACAGGACTCTGGCTAACTCCCCTGACCTGGGACCAGGACTCTACTAACTCCCCTGACCTGGGACCAGGACTCTACTAACTCCCCTGACCTGGGACCAGGACTCTACTAACTCCCCTGACCTGAGAACAGGACTCTGCTAACTCCCCTGACCTGGGACCAGGACTCTACTAACTCCCCTGACCTGGGACCAGGACTCTACTAACTCTCCTGACCTGGGACCAGGACTCTACTAACTCTCCTGACCTGGGACCAGGACTCTACTAACTCCCCTGACCTGAGACCAGGACTCTACTAACTCCCCTGACCTGGGACCAGGACTCTACTAACTCCCCTGACCTGGGACCAGGACTCTACTAACTCCCCGGACCTGGGACCAGGACTCCCCTGACCTTGGGCCAGGACTCTGCTAACCTTGGAACCGGGATGAACGTGTCCTCAATCCCCCCCAGACCGAGCTGTCCATGGTCCGCCTTGCCCCAGACAAACATCACCAGCTACGTCGATCCTCAGAGTTACCTACACGCAGGATAGGAGACAGCAGCAAGCTCTTAGCTTAATCGTTTACCAAACAGTTAGAGCTATTTAACCTCTGCATGTCCATGAATAGTAGTACAGTAGGTAGCCTCGTTCCCAGGCCCGAGAGCCTGGGAACGAGGCTAGTCTGGGCAATAGCGAAATGGCACTCTCAGTATGGTGGGCGTACCTTCAGCATGCCGGGTACATTTTGACCAGGAATAGGGCATTCCGGTTGGTTTGGTCTAGAGATTAGCAACTGATTATGATAAAAAAATCAAGGTGGGCTACCGCATCGTGCCACACCAATCTTGTGCTAGCTCTGTGGACAGACTGCAGCCCTATATACAGCCAGCCAATCCAACCCAAGCTCTGAGGTACATGTAGCCTCAGTTCCAGGCTCTCTCCCGAGGAGAGAGCCTGGGACCGGGGCTAGCTCCGTGGCCACCAGGAAATACTTTCACGAACATCTTGCAGCAGAGCAAGTATCATATATCAAAAGCATGATTCAGTTAAGATACAACACAACTGTTTGAGAACACAACTGTTTGAGGACCCAACTCTCCCTCTGATTAATTATAGGTCTAACTAGTTTGACCTTTGCTACCAGGAAGGTCTCGTTTACACATGATAGCTGAGTATCTGTTGTGAAAGTACAAAGATAACATACTCGAGTAGTCTTCTTCCTCCACGCAGGGTGATTTTGGCAGGGTAAGGGTATTTACCTCTCTTGTTTATCTATCGGTGGATATAGGGGGAACCACCCTTCATTAAAATTATTCACAGCCTATAACCCCATTTACAGCCCACGTCGCCCAAAATAGACCAAGGTGGACGGAGACTAAGAGATGCAGATTGCAGGTGAAAAACAGCTATCTCACAGCGTTATTTTATGACTCACAGATCAAGATTCAAAGACAGCCTCGCCAGAATAATTTTTTTGCATCGCAGCATGACGTAATGTCATATTACCTATGACGTCATCTAATTTGTGCAACGTCACCATCTTGGGTATTCCCCTCCTCATGTTTATCCGCCCGGCAGCTTTTACCGCCCTGAATTTTGGTGATTTGCTGGTGTGGCGGCATTGATGTCGCGGATACACTATCCTTGGGACTGAAATGAGCTCCGAGAGGGTGTGGACTGGTTTCTGTGGATGCTGAAGAGGCAATTTCGACTCTCCTATCTCAGATACTAGAAGCTACACAAGTTCTTTTGTAAGTATTAATAGCAGAACTGTTTTTGTGTGTGGTAGGTAGACCGAAATATCGTTAGTGTGTAAGTTTGATTCAGTTCTGAATAGTTGGTGGGGATCTCTGGACGTGGGGATTGTGTAATACTGTGTACTGATGGTTGCGGCTGACTGAGTGGTGTAACAGTACCGTTGTTGATCAGGGGCGGCGGCACGTACTTGCCCCCCCTGCCCCCCCTGTGCTGCCGCCCCTGTTGATGTAGATCTTTATTTCCTCCACCTTGATGAACCAAGGCCTGTTGCAGTAGGAGGAATTGTCTTGGTCAGCTGTCTGACTTTGCTCCCCGCTTCCCGACACACACACACACTCACACACATTCACACACACATTCACACGCGCACACACACGCGCACACACACGCGCACACACACGCGCACACACACGCGCACACACGCGCACACACACACGCACACACACGCGCACACACGCACACACACGCACACACACACACACACACACACACACACACACAGTGCATTCACAAGCAGATTGTTCCTGTATAGCGATGACGCTCTGAGCGTCATCTACTTTTTCTGAAATGACGGATGAAAGTGAGCGTTGGCTAAAAGGCCTTGGTCGGCAGTCCAGCGTGAAGAACAGGTGGCCTCATGGCCATGAGAAACCTGGTGAACCCTCAAAGCCACCGAGTGGCATGCGAAGAAGCAGTGGCTCAGATTCACAGGATGGCTGCAGCTCAGAACGATCACACCGTCACGCCAAAAGCAGAACAGGTGAAATATCAGGTAGAGTCAGGGCAGGAAGCGCAGGAAGCGAGACAGCGGTTCCAGCACAGGTAGAGACCACGCAGAGCAGTACTCGACCCCGGACAACCCCCCACGTACAACAGATACCGCAGTCAACTCCACTTCTTGTTGCCCCCGTGCCTCCCGCCGAGACACAACCCAGTACCACGCGGCCGTTCATCGGCGGAAAGTATTCCACCACTCAATCATCGGTTCGTGTAGGTTACATACAGCCATCGAAACCGACTCCTGTGGTTCTCAAATCCAAACCTTCCTACTCCTCCAATACAGAGGTTTGTGTGTGTGTGTTTCCCGTATCTATCAGTGTGTCGTTATTCCTACGAAACGTTTATGGTGTACTACTGCCATAAATGTTTCATCACGGTACTGCAAGGTATACTGGCACTAGCCAGAATGCATGGGCAATATTTCATTGGGAGGTACCGTAGTCACACGTTATTTGACGCATGCGCCTGTATCTCCACAGGAATGAAATACACACCTAATAACGAGATGCACTAATCTTGATTAGATTGACATTCCGAGTGTGCTTCATTTGGGCTATTTTCTACTCTGCACTGAAGTCTTCTTCCAGAAACATTTTTCGATCCTACTTAGCTGAAACGAGAGTCGAACATGTGCCTATAGGTTCCGGTGAGCTGGGCCTGATAAAGCGTGACTATATGATGGGACAAAACGGACTGACTATTAACTGCATGACTGTACATGAGTATGCGTAATGCTACATGTACATGATTATGCATGTGACATCGGAAACAAGTCATGTGACATCGGACACAAGTCATGTGACATCAGACACACGTCATGGGACATCAGGCAAGAGTGTGCCAGTAACCCAAGACAACACACAGGCACCGTAACGTAATGCTACATGTATGTACCTGAATCCAATACTGTGTATACAGAAACTGCTACGAGCATTTAATTGTGGTGGGAACGTAAATTCCTGGAAGGCCTATTTATCGCTATCAAATGAATAGCTCCAATTTTATTTTCAATAGTGCATAGACAGAGACCTTTCCTATTGAATAGCCTCATTCATCAGGCCTTCACCAAGCTTTTCATCGCTTACAGTATTGAAAAGCAAGGAGGGTCCTAGTCTCGTTCCCAAACCCTTTTTCACAGGTGCGCATTTGGGGTCTGGGCATGAGACTAGGAGGCCCTTGTACATGCATACTCTTGAATGAACAACATGCGAAATGTCGCCTTTTCGATCTTTTGCCATTTGTCGTTTACGTCATGCTCATAGGACATCCATTCAACACTTCGTCTGCATGACAGTTGCCACTACTAGTTAATACGTGTGGCTACCTGGTAGCTTTCCCCCTTTGCTGTTCCGAGTCCCGAGTGTGCCCGCACACCATCAAACCCTTTCTCCCATTCTTTCTGTCTTACATCACTCAAATGTACCAGGCTAGCCTCGTACCCGGGCCTTGTACCCAGTCCTCATACCCAGTCCTCGTACCCAGTCCTCATACCCAGGCCTCGTACCCAGTCCTCGTACCCAGTCCTCATACCCAGTCCTCGTACCCAGTCCTCGTACCCAGTCCTCATACCCAGTCCTCGTACCCAGTCCTCGTACCCAGTCCTCATACCCAGTCCTCGTACCCAGTCCTCGTACCCAGTCCTCATACCCAGGCCTCGTACTTGGGCCTCGTACCCGGGCCTCGCCCCGCCCAAGCCTGGGTATGACGCTATTACCAGGCTCTTCCTGCTTTTTCATATAACAAGCAACGAGAAGCGAAAAATTGGGCGGGGCCTGGGAATGAGGCTTTTCTAGAGCTCTAACTGATTGAAACTCGTCCTCCACAAGTGGTTGCCCGACTCACACACCTCACTCAGCAATTGTTATCATATCAGCTGCTTAGCCAGCATTTCCCTTGTGGAGTGAGCTTGCTTGCTTGATCTCTTGTGTAGTGTACACTTGAAATTGCTCACTAGGACAATGAATTCCCTTCGTATGCATATCTGGCAGTTTAGCAGCCTGGTAACACGGTCAAAGGCATTGGACGGTCACAGGGTCACTCACTGGCAGTTTAGCAGCATGGTAAGACGGTCAAAGGCATTGGATGGTCACAGGGTCACTGGCAGTTTAGCAGCATGGTAAGACGGTCAAAGGCATTGGATGGTCACAGGGTCACTGGCAGTTTAGCAGCATGGTAACACGGTCAAAGGCATTGGACGATCACAGGCTGTGACCCCAGTCACAGCTCTACATGTAAGTACATCGCGTATTGGGGTGATCACCCCTCAACAATGATCCGTCCATCAGAGTCGCCCGTCAACTCCAGTCTTTGATTGCTTGCAGTATGCAAGTATGGAGGGGGTACACCTCGGAGATCTGACGACTTCCGGCACAGTGGGGGCCTGTTGAAACCCTTTCTTGAATTGCCCATCCGAGCCTGAAGGCCGAGCATTCGCAAAGCACCATCAACATCACTCCCTGTTCAGAATACCGAGAGCAGATCGACACCAAATGTGAGGAATAGCACTGTGCCCATCGGTCTACCTGACGTCACCACACTTGACCAGATCTCCCAGGCCTTCCCCTGCCGTATTTGCTACAGAAACTGCAAGTGATCAAAGACTGGTTGGAACAACTCTAGCGATCCATTAGAACTGATTGGCGAGTAATGTGTGTAGCAACACACACAATTAAGACATGGCTGATATTCATCCATATAAGGTGCTATTGTGTCTGGTGTGAATAGGTATGAAGGTACAATGGTTCAATGCCAGATTGAATTCGCTACCTTGGATACCGTCTTTGATAACTTGTAGTTGCCTTATATTCCGCAGTCGTGCATTATTCGGCACTATGGTAGCATCCTGCTTCTTCTGGGAGCATATGTACCGGGTATGCCTCGTGTCTACTCCACGTGGTTATCAGTGTGTATCTCACTAGTTGTCATTGATACCAGCCTGGGTGCAGATCTGGGAACGTTAGTGCACTGCTGATTCAACCAGTGTCTAGAGTATAAGATGTACATGTATCATGTTTGGAGAACCTATAAGAGCCAGTACTGTGAGAGTGAGAGAGAGAGAGAGAGAGAGAGAGAGAGAGAGAGAGAGAGAGAGAGAGAGAAGAGAGAGAGAGAGAGTGTGTGTGTGTGTGTGTGTGTGTGTGTGTGTGTGTGTGTGTGTGTGTGGTGTGTGTGTGTGTGTGTGTGTGTGAGTGAGTGAGTGTGTGTGAGTGTGGGGGGATTGGATGTATCCATTTTTACCGGGTCCTGCTATTTATAGTACGTATTCTCATACCTTATAGGGACACCAGTTATCTGAGGGTGTGTCCGCCCAACCCGCCAGCTCAACACCGAACATGCCTGCCCACTTGCTACACTCGGTTCAAGGTCACCCGCCATCCACCACCACCACCACTGATGCCCAAGAATCCCTGGCTATTCTGTCAATGTCGGAAGTGGCACCCCATGGGAAAGAGGGCGAATGGTTCATGGTTAGTGGTGAAGGTATTCCTTCCAACATCGAGGGTGCACTAACCCTAACCTCCCCACAGGTATATGCCATCAGTTGTGGCTACAACTTGACCAAATTCAATTATGTTAGTGGGATGTCTGTCCCTGAATATACATAGCCTCGTTCCCAGGCCCGCGCGCCGTTTCGGTTGCACGAAAGAACGCAAGTGCCGAAAAGCTGGGCGGGGCCTGGGAACGAGGTTAGAATATACATGGGCTTGGCTCCACACTGCTACTGTACATTTACTGCAAGCGGCTGAAGCTGGGCATGGAGGCATGGAAACATCGGAAATGGGGCCAGGAGGTGGAGAATTCCATTCTTTTTCTTGACTGTTTGTATATGCCTTTGATGTGGGTGTTGAAACCGCAAG
The DNA here is from genome assembly GCA_963931865.1 of Axinella damicornis. Taxonomy (NCBI): domain Eukaryota; kingdom Metazoa; phylum Porifera; class Demospongiae; order Axinellida; family Axinellidae; genus Axinella; species Axinella damicornis. Next base: position 11,944,931 of record OZ007512.1, on the reverse strand, counting down.
CTTTGATCTCGGACCCAGCACTGTGTACTCTAAGTGTTCCTGCACAAACCCATAAGAGTGCTGTATAGGCTTTGTGTGTGAAATTCTGACTTGACTTGACTTAGAGGAAATAAAATGGCTGTCAGAGTCCTGTCTGTTAGTCAAAGAAACTTGTGTTGCTTCATGTTAGGCTATGCATTCCAACTATGCAATGGTAAGCATAACATTATTACTCCCGATGTGACATTTGTTTCCCGACATGACATCAATATCGTTTCCCTACACAACATTATTTCCATATATGGCTTGTTTTATTTTAGGATGGTGAGCACCTCTCATTATGCAATATCCTTGACATCAATGCCAGCTTAGCTCGTTGTCAATTGCGTACTGGTCTTGTGTGGTAAGACCCCATTCCGCACTGATGGAAAGTAATAGATGTTCTAAAAACATACATGTATATATGTTCCAGGGGCAACCGTACTCCTGGTAGCCGTAGCAACCGGTTGCAACTCGCTGGTAGCGCAAGCTAAGTATTACAGCTCGTTCCAATTAATGCACGTCTTGTGAGGACCATGCTCAGTCAATCCAGTCGGCAATGTTCTAACAAGTCTCGGCACAACTTGGTATCAGCTCAGAATCATGCAGAGGACATGGCAGCTGTTTAATTCACAATGGACCTAAAAAACACCTTATTAACGCACATGTTACGTGTAATCATGCTCAGGCCTTCCCCTGCTGCTATGCTCTGCATTGAAATAACAACAGCAGCTTCTCCCCAGGACAGTTTCACAATAGTGTTATCAGTGCCTTCAGTCGAAATTGAAACTAAGTACACAATATTCACAATGTAGTGCACCTGGAGTGATTGATCACCTGCTAACGTGAGGGATTGCCCAGTGTTATTTTTGTAGCATTCCAGTGTTGTGTTTCAACATTGAGGGTATTCCCCCTGAGCTGATGGGCTGTGCAAATTGTGCTGTGAATGTAGTTAGCGTTGTTTACTGATAGCAATGGATTCTATTACATGTGGGGGTCAAGTTACATGTGTGTGGCTTGGGGAGGTGTCCGGGTGGTACTCATGCAGACAGCTAATAGAATTCCCGACATTCCAGTGCAATTGAGCAGTTACTCTGCATCTGGGGTAGTAGCCTCGTTCCCAGGCCAACGCGTGGAACGCAGAATAGGGCCTGGTGACACTTGGCAAATTCCCCGTATGTGCTGAGGTCAGCAGTCTTGATTTCGGGTAGGTGAATCACGTTCGTCCATTGCCAGTTACTGTGTAGTAATTACATTCTTTACCGCGTGAAAAGTGTAGCCGTTCGATAAAACCGCTTTTCCAGCCTTCAAGACTCACCTCTGGCAAGGACTTTCTGCTTATAGCCATCACCAACAGCTACCTGCCACGTGAATTCGAATGCGTCTAAGGGAATTATGCTAATGAAGATCTTGATCATGCAGTGCGATGCTATGATGTCATTGTGATGTCATGCTGTCATTGTTGTGATGTCATGCATGCTATGACATCATTGTGACTGCACTTCATGTAATGTGTGTTCTCTCTCCTTTGTCCACGCAGCAACAAGTGCCTGAACCCAGGACAGAGTCGGATACTGATCTCCAAGCTGCAAAGAAGAAACAAGATGAGTATAGAAAGCAACGTGAAGCTGCTCGTATGGAAGTCAAAGCTCTGCGGGAACAGCTTGCTCAAAGCAAGGCAGCTGTTGAACAGGGAGGAAACATGGTAGCGCAGTGCGAGAGAAGAATACGTGAACTGGAGGCTGAAGTTTCAGACATGAATGCCAAGCATGAAACACACATAAAGCAACTCAGGCAAGAGTTTGAAAGCATTCTGGCCCAGAAAGATGAAAGTAGTCGAGAAGCAGTTGGTCGAGCACGAAAGTTTGGTGGGGATCCTAACGCAAGTGCTCAGCAGCAACTAGAAGCTTCTTACCAAAACCTGATCCGCCAGAAAGAGAGAGAGTTTCATGATAGGGAACGCGAGTTTCTGAGAAGGCAGCAGCACTATGTGGCCCAGATTAACCAGCTGGAAGATTCCCGTGAGACAGCAAAGACAAGAGAGGGCGAGTTGAGGGAGAAGATGGAGAGATTGAAGGCGGACCATCAGTCTCAACTTCATAAACTGTGTGGGGTAGGTGTGCAAAATATATACAACTGTTGACGGAGTTACGTTACACACTGATAACCATAAACCTTAGTTTATTGATGGATGCCGAACCCTAGTACCTGATTGCACAAGTGTTCTATTATGTACCTTGACCAATTTTCACTCGCTTACGAAGCTGGGGGGCGGAGGGCTTTCCCTCCACCCCACCTCCAACTTCCTGAACAAGTGAAAATTGGTCTAGCTCGATAGACTAGAAGTATACCAGCTAGGCCTCTCCTTTCCGCTAAGTAATGATTCCAAATTCGGATGGTGGGAAGTTCTGGGAATTAACATCTGCTAAATTTATTTGCAATTCTACAGTCCATGCCAGATAGCTCATTGGACGATGACTCTCGCTGTCCATCCAACCCGATCGTCTGTCAATCGTCATCAACAGTAAGTGATATTACGGGCACTGCTGTGTTGTTTCTGCAGTGAGTTTGTACAGCATGGACCCACGGCCAAGTTTCACATTTAGGAGATTGGGGAATCCCCCCCCCCCCCCCCCCCCCCCCCCCCCCCCCCCCCCTTTACTTTGCCACTCTACGATTTGTCCCTCCTTGAATGATTTTAACACTGGCCCTATTTTATATCAGTGCATACATGGTTGACCACGCAGAGAAGCCTCGCGGAAGCTTTGCTATAATTTACAGTCTCCCTCCTCGCCTCATCAGTTCTCCCTCGATGTCACTGCACTCTTTGCCTTGTCAATCATCGTCTCCTGTCAGAAACCGACTCATACTCATCCATTTTGTGCAGCAGCGACAAACGTGAGCTCACATGGTGTATACGCGCACGGGGGTCCAACACGTAATTTACGTGCGGGGCCATAATATTTGCATTCCAATGCGTTACAGGACAAATATAGATTTATAGTCGCACTAGCCCAGATTCGACCTACACGCTGCACGATTAGTTGCCTCGCTTCCCGCTTGGCAATTAGATCAGACATACATGTACGTACCCTGATGTTGTACATATACCCTGCAGGATGGTGAGTCAAAAGTGGTGACCGGAGGAGCTGAGCACAGCTCTGTCGATCTCCGGCAATATCAAAGGGTTCTGTCAAGAGAGCAGATTGTCATTGACCCAGCCGAATTAGCCGGCCTTGGAGCTAGGGAGCGTAGGACTGTACAGCGAAAGCTTCAACAACTTCAAAATGAAGTCGGTTACAGGGACATCGACATCAAAACATTGTCAGATCAGCTTGAGCTGAAGGAGAAGAGGATTACAGCTTTAAATAGAGCCATTGAAGAAACTCGAAAGACCACCGTGAAGGGTTTGCGACACCTGAATGAAGACAGCTATCTTGAGCAGCTGACAGAGCTGACAGGACAATTGAGTGCATTGGACGAAACTGACCGGGCGCAGAAAAACGAGCTGGTGAAGCTTCGTGTGAAGGTCAAAGAAGCGGAAGAAGTCACGGGACAACTGGACGGAGTTGTTGAGCAAATGAGTGATCTGGAGTCTCAGAATCAGGCACTGAAGCAACAGCTCCAGAAACAAGGTGTTGGTGAAGCCCAGCAAAGTGGTGGCGAAATCACCTATCAAAGCTACAATCAGGGGGTGATGGCTGAACTGAATCGCCTCCAGCCATTCGAAGCAGAGGTCCAGCGCTTGCAAAAAGAGCTCACAGAAGCCGAGGGGTATCACAAAGAAGCCGTCAAGTTAGAGTCTCAGGTTTTAGAACTAATTACACGGGTGAGTGAGAAAGAGAAGGAGGTATCTGATCTTCAGTCTGCAAAGTCGCAACTTGAGGCCAGAATCGTGGCTTTGCCTCCTAGAGTTGTTGAGGGTGACATTTTGAGAATGAGGGAGCAACTGCTTGCAAAGGACGAGGAACTTACGCGACTGAAGTCCGAGAGAGTGGACAAGTCTCGAGGACAGAAAGCTGCTGGATATTCCGAAGAAGCTCCTCATTTAAAACGGCAATTGGAATTAAAAGAGAAGGAAATTTCGAATCTGAAATCAAAAGTTGCTTCTCTCGCTGCTTCTGCTCATCCTGACAAACCGACTCCAAAACCTCGAATGAAGGATACTGCCGCAGATCAGACAGCTGACCAACCACCTCCCCTTGACCCCCCAACTGACGTGGCAGAGCTTCAGAGGGTCTTGCAAGAAAAGGAAGCAAAGGTTGTGCGTATGGGTCAACAGCTTCAGCAATTCGAAAAGACAGCAACCGAACTGACGAGGCTCGTGAGTCACACAAAGGGCCAGAGTAAAGTTGTGAAGGAACTGAGACAACAGCTAGCAAGGGCAGAGGTATGTGCCGTCAGCTCTGGGGAAGTGGGCGTGCATGTATAGCACATATCAGTTTTTAATGCTCATCCAACTTCCTGTGTTGATTGCGGCTTTTCAAATGTAGTCTATCCAGGTAGACCACTTTCTCACCGTGCAGAAAGTTATGGGTGGAGCAAACTGAAAGGCAAGGGCGGGACTAGCAGATGTCATTAGCGTTCCTGACCAATCAGATGTAGTAGTCCAATATTGGGCCAGTATGACACTATGGCTTCATTTAGCATGGCTGCACTGCTTACAAATAGCTTAACATGATTATGTCGATGTATTGCAATACGTCAATATATCACAATACATCAGGTGCAATATATCAATACAGCAAAACACAATATCGTTGCAGCTCTAGTTAATTCATATAACTAGTCGAACGTTCAACATTGTGGGCAAGCAGAAGCAAGCCTAGCCGCTGTTCGAGCGATGATTACTCGACCTTTGAACTCCCTGGAAGTAAAGGAGCAGGCCGCTGTCTAGCTTCTACACTCTCACGAGCACGGCAATTTCTGTTGTGTTGCTGTCTACGGCTGAGTCGGTCTTCTCTTTCTTGTGAAGAATTCATAAACGTACGGCATGTCGTTGACACGAGGACTGTTCGAGGGAGCAGGCCGCATGTTTGCCCGTAGTGCAAGCAACGATTCGAAATCTCTGGAAGTAAAGGAGCCAGTTGTACGTTAATTGCATGTAGCGCGGTGGCCCACGCAGGACCAAAAGGTGGCAGCGTCGGTCGATGATCTATATATATATATATAAACAGAAAAACCGTGCCATTCCAATGAGTAGGCTGGCTCGCTTCCGCTCGCCAATTATGGTCAATGCTAAATGAAACATAACTTACAGGGACTGGATATGTATGTGCATGTGCCAAGCATGTTCAGGCTCACCCCACTATGTGTTCCTTTCATCAGATACTATGAACATTAATGACATCTGCAAGACCTTCAGTTTGCTCCGCCCACAAGTTCCTGCTGCTTCAAAATTCTCGTGGCAAAGGAATGTGCATGAAGCATCTACTACCATTTCCATTTCGCAACTCGGCAGATTTATTGGGGTACAGCTAATTCAATATCTCAAAAGAGTGTAACACATTCTATTTACTGCCCACCTAGGGTGAACTGAAAGAGAAGGACAATCTGTCTGTGGCAAAAGACTCCATTCAGGATGAGATTGGGAGGCTGCAGGTAAGAACATGTACATACTGCCGACTTTTAGCATGCACGATCAGATAGCTGTAGCTAGGGCCTACCGATTTTAATACAGCATGCATGCAGAATGAGCAATGTTAGAAACAGGGTGTGGTCAAGTTGTATAAATTAGAACAGGGCTAACGGTCGACTTTCACGCAAAGTCTCAAGTGGATCTCTGGTCCGTGAGTTATGTAGATGCTAGTATTTTCTGAATTCTGACACTTCTATTCTGAACTAAGCCTTCAACAAGGCCTTCACTGCTCAAACTGCTTCGGACAAACAGACAGACAAACCGATCACTCTACCCCTGCTGCACACATGCTCACGGGGTAATAACTCAATCAGTACTTGTTCCCAGAACCTATAGCCTTAACTGAAGCAGCTAGAGTAAAGGTCTGGGAACGAGACTGTGTGACTCAGTACCCCCTCACTTTAACCATGTTATTGAGTATTAGGCGCATGCTATGTTCTGAGCAATTTAGGAATTTGCGCAATCTCAAGATTGCGCTGTGCGTTTTTGGAATCCGGAAATTGCATGCCAATCTTGAGATTGCGCAGTGAATGCGCAAATGTCTTGCACGATCTAGAGATTGCGATCTCAAGGTTGCGCGTGCATAATCTGCAAACTTCATGAGCACTTTGTCTTCTAGTTGGCTGCCGCTCCTCGTCTCGTTGCAGTACGGCTCGCATGACAAATCGACTGACCAAGCCGTGTCCGCTGTCGCTTACCATGGGCCCGGAACGAAGTTGTAAGCACTGTAATAATCTTTTCCCCGGCCGCTTTGCTCTCTTCGACTTGACTCACCGAAGAGAATGGCCAGAAGTATAAGCCAAAGACTCCGTAGAACGCCATCCAATCGTAGCCTCGTTCCCCAGACCTTCCCACCCCAGCGTTTGTCACTTGCAGTACTATTAATGCTGCAAGTGACAAACTCTGGCGTGAGAAGACCTCGGGACGAGGCTACCATTCCAGTCCATTTAGGCAGTCTTGAGATTGGTATGTAATTACCGGATTGTGTGGAACAATAATTATATTCACAAACGTGTAGGCATGCGAACAGGTCACTTCATGCCACACTACAATATATGCAAGGAATTATTTGAATGACATGCATGTCGCGACTTCTCATACGATGACACGGCCAAGATACATCTACTTATGACATTGCAGCAATTACTATTAGTACTACGATTTCCAATATACAGAAAACCTGCACTGGGAAAGAGACGGCACTGATAGCCATGCAACATGAAAATGGCAGGCTGAAGAGACGGATGGACCTGCTGAAAGAAGAAATGGACCTGCTGAAGGGAGAGAAGGAGCAGCTCGAGGGAAGAAACTCACAGCTGGATTCACATTTGAGGCATCTACAGGTACACATACGTACAAGATGTGATCTGATTTTGATTTCCCCTGCCAAATGTTTACTGTGTAGGAGATCTACTGTATCCCACCCAAGTGTGAAGACTGTTGGAAGCCTCAATGTAAAAAGCATGTGGAAATGGCTGCATTGAGAAGAGTCGATCATTCTGTCGTTATAATGCTCTGCGCAGCTACATGTACATTGTATAACCATGCCAGCGTCTAGGTGACTCAGTGTTCTCAAGTGTAATGATTAGACGCTACCTGATTCTATAAATGATGGGTGAATCAGTTATGAAATAACATTAATGATTAAATAGTCTGCTTCACCTGGTAACAAAAATACTTGTTCTGCATAACAATTAATTGGGGGGCACGTGATAGCCTCGTTCCCATGCTGTTTCCCAGGCTAGGCTCCTCACACAGCACCATCATATTCTATCACAGCAGGAATGGCAACATAGGGGTTAAACTTTTGACCTTTGACCTTTAGGCTTCAGTTTACGAGTTGAAGACAGTCACTGTTTACTGATGCTGCCCTCTGATAGTGCTGTTGTGGTCATGTGCAGCCAACTGCTCACTCGGGAGTCGGGTAACTCCGGAATGTCCGCTACTCATTATGATCATGATGACGATGTGGCCAGAGTTAACCAGTATTGTTTGTACGATCTAATAACATACGTGTACATGTGTCTTGTGGAATCACTGAGGTTAAGGTTCTATAACTTATTGGTGAGTAATTTCTGTCTCTAGGCAACAATGCATCAGAATGCTGCCAAGTTGTCCTCGGAACAGGGCCAGAGGATGGCCGTGACTGTCGCTAAGCTGGATGAGGTCGTCAGAGAGAGAGATCGCCATGAACAAAAGACAATTGCCCTGCAGGCAAAGTTTGAAAACACTAACCAGGTAATGTACGTAACTGAGCACAACTGATTCAACCTACTTAGTAGTGTTGCACCCGATATGGAATTTCAGCCGATATTCTGATAACTGATATCGGACAGCAAATATCTGCCGATACAAATAACTGCTCCAATATGACCGGTTGTCCACATGACCTGCTGTGCTGCTGTGGTAGCTCAGTTGGTACAGTAGAGCTGATGGTCGTGGGGTAAACCCTACTGATTTAAGGCAGTCAAACTATCCTTTGTTAACTGGATGCATACCGTATTTCCGCGATCAAACGCCGCGGCTACTATTTATTTCATCAGGCGATTTACTGCGGCTACTATTCGAGGGCGGCCACTAATCAACATGAACAAGGAAGGATTGGAGAAGCTTGAAGTTTTGCTTCAGCCCCATGTGGTACCATCATACTCATCCCGACAAAACGGTAGGAAACTACCAATGCCATTATTGTCGCGAAAGACTTCGCCGGTCACACATCGCTCACCCTCATGTCTCGACCTCTTAGACAGCTCTCAGGGAACATGAACAACAATTAATCTGTTCTCCTCTCTTCACGCTCACAGCAAAACAGTCACGGTCCTTGAGGGCTAGACTAAGTGCTTCGATCGATCGCTGGCCATTCGAATAATAGCTGTGTTCAGCCCTTCTGGAGGTGCGACTATTATTCAAGTGCAGCCACTAATCTGGGCGGCATTTGATCGCGGAAATACGGTATACTCAGTTGGGTTTGTGTGTTGAAGGAGTCTTCCACCTATGGCTAAGTATATTGTTCATCCACAGGAGTTGGCTCGGTCTCGTGTGGAGATGACGAAGCTGACCACTGACGTGGAGCAGCTGCGTAGAGAGAAAGCAGACCTACAGGGAGAGCTGGAGGCACATAAGTTTACGGTGAGGTCTGGTCATGTGACCTCTACCCAATCTAATTTCTCAGATCAGGTCATGTGACCTTTAACTAAAGGTCCCAGTCACATATCTCAGTGTGGACAAGTGATATATAGTTTGTGTATTTGATGTATTTTTCTGTGTGGCTGTTTCACAGGCCCAGACATTCCAAGAGGACTTCGAACAGGAGCGCAAGGATCGGGAGAAAGCACACAGCCAGGTAGCGGAAATTGAGGACCGCTACCAACACCAGCTGCAGTCCATGGTAACCCAGCTCAACCTCACATCACAAGACCTGCAGAAACACAAAGAGACTCTGGCCACTACGGAAACGCTCTTGCACTCACAAATTGAGCAGCTCTCTGATCGTCTCAGTGAGAGAGATCGGCAGGTGGCAGCCATTGCTGCTGAGAATGATCGCCTCCAGGAGGAGGTGTTGTCCAAGACGCAGCAGGTGAAGCAGTACAAGAAGCAGGTGGACCAGTACAAGGAGGAAGTGAAGGCTCTCAAGCAGGCTACTGAAATGAAAATAAAACAGGTGCATACACGTACATGTGCATACATAAGTATATACGTGACACGTCCCATTTAGAAACCAAGCTATCTTTCCTATTCCAAGTTTTGCTTTTTTTTGAAAGCAGCATAACTTTGTATTGGAACCATCTAAACTTTGGGCTCACCAAGTTGTGGCCTCGTTCCTAGGCCGCGTGGGAACGAGGCTAACCAAGTTGTGGCTGGAAATGTATCAGTGCATATATGTAAGGGCTGTTGAATGTACTGTTCCCCTGATCGTATGTCCTAATTCAGCGATCTTGAGTATTGTATTTGGTATTGAGACCTGCCCTACTTAAGGGAGGCTTTTACCATTTTCGTGGTGCCATTTGCCATTTTCTTCTGACGGCCATAACTCCTTCCTACTACCCTCCATGAACTTGATTTATGGCTCAAAAGACAGCTCTCTCCAAGAGCTTTACAATGAGCTATAGAAAGTCTGTTAAGTACCCCCCTATAAGGAGTTAGTGGTAAGGAAGCTGACCACATTGCTTTCACAGGAATCCTGATAAGTGACCACCACTTATCATGTAGCCTGTGATTTTTTTATTATGTCATCTAGAGGCTTAGCTCTACAATGTGAATGGACAGAATGTTTCTGAGAGTATCCATAGGGTAGATAATATGACCATAGCATCCATGGATACTCTCAGAAACATTCTGTCCATTCACATTGTAGAGCTAAGCCTCTAGATGACATCATAAAAAAATCACAGGCTACATGATAAGTGGTGGTCACTTATCAGGATTCCTGTGAAAGCAGTGTGGTCACCTTGCTTACCACTAACTCCTTATAGGGGGGTCTGTCTTTTGAGCCATAAATCAAGTTCATGGGGAGTAGTAGGAAGGAGTTATGGCCGTCAGAAGAAAATGGCAAATGGCACCATGAAAATGGTAAAAGCCTCCCTTAATTGTACCATAGTCACTCGTTAACTTATTAGGCGCAGCTCATTTATAGGTGCATATTTACTGTTAGGCGCAGGTTCAACTCTCGCCACAGCTACTCTTATTAGACGCTGAAGTCTTCCAGAAACTCTGCCCTTATTGACACTACAGAGCTTTAATTCGAAATGTCGTTCAAGATTAAGCGAATGACTATATATTGTATGTGAGGTTGACACCAATTCCTAACTTGCTGAGCTGTGTGTATGCATGTGCTCATAAAGAGTCTGTTTCTCTCTGCTCAGGTTGAGCACTTTGCACAGGAGGCCGAGGAATGGAAGTCCACGGCTGCGGAGTGGAACGTGAGGCATGACGCAGTGGTAGCTGATGTGCAGAAGGAGAGGAGTCGAAGCGAGGCTTTCGAGAGAAAGATTGCTGATTTGGAAAGATTGAATGATCGCATACAACAAGAGAGAACTGTAAGCTTTTGCTGTGTATGATGACTAGTACCTAGCTCCTCCCTCCTTTCCTCTCCCCTCCCCCATCCCCCTTCCCTCCCCTTCCTCCTCTCCCCTTCTCCCTTCCCCTCTTCTCCCTTCCCCCTCACTCCTCCCTCATTCACTGACCACCCCTCTCCCCTCCCACTGCAGTCTTTCCCAGCCAAGACAGAGGCACAGGCGTTGTCCCGTGTGAAAGCCTCTCCCCCGATGCAGCGAGCTCACTCTTCCAATGAAGCCTCTGGATACAACTCCCAACATGCGCGGACGTCGCCACTTCAGAAGATGAAAGTTCACTCTGTTGATAATGCTGCAATGCTCAACTCTCGAGGTACAGCATCGTATTCGCAGCAGTCGCCTGTGCCAAGAGCTGCGGTTGACAACCGAGCATCCACTCTGCCTGCCCACACCAGACCAGGTGCTGGAGCTCCCCATCCTCAGTCATCCTTAGCTCAGTCCTACCACATGCCTTCTACAGACTATGGTGGTGATGGGAATGGTCCTTTTGGCCAGCCACCAACCCTACCCCCACGAACCCGTGCTTCTCCACCGGGGTTTGGGGGGGTACCCCCAACTAAACCCTCTGTCTCTGCAACTAGCCATACACATTCACCAGGATCTGGTGTAGGTGGCATACCTTCAACGAGACCTCCTATCCCTGCAACTAGCTATAGCCGCACCTCTCCACCATATAACGATGGGGGACGCTCCAGCAATGTAGCTGCTAGTAGGCCACCTGCTATTCAATATGCTGTACCGCCAACAGCAGCTGGACCCCACTACCAAGACCGTCAAGGTCATATACCACGTGCTTCCACACACCGAGAGGCCCCATCAGGGTACCACCCTCAGCAACCACTGCCGGGACAATCCCAGAGAGGAACTGCCTCTCCTTATCATGCCAACTTGCATCCGGGATATTCTGCTGTCAGCCCCGCCTCCCTCCCACCTATGTCAACCGTCAGCAGTGAAGCAGAATCATTCCGCAAACATGCGTATGACGATAGCAGTCTTCACTCTGGACACCACCATGACTTCGTTGAGAAAGATTCTCCTCCGTCCTCCAATATTTCCAGTCAGTCTGCTCAACCTCCGGATGCCAGCCAGCAAATGCTACAGTACTCTGGGAGGGGTGGCAGCAGGCAGCCACAGCAGCATCAGGCTCCTTATGGGGTCACTGCTGGTGGAGGGAGCAGCAGCCAAGTAGGTCCTCTACCCTCCCGTTTCGCTCCTCCGGGAGGCTACACCAATGCACCACAACCCTCTCAGCAGCCATTCCGACCTCCACACAGTGGGACTGCCTACCGTATGCCTCACAGCACACAAGCTGGCCAGTACCCCACACCAGGCTACCGTGGGACTAACACCTCACCAAATGTACTTGACACGCCACAGGCGGGACTTAGGCCACAGCCTCACAGTGCTAACATCCACCGCCCTGTTCAAGAGCAAGGTCCTCCTGGGAAGGCCCAGCCTTCACAGGCTGCATACACCTCCCCGAATACTTCACAGCCTGGTCGAGGAACGGATTCAGATCGACTTGATTTAGGAATCGAACGGGAGATTTACTACGTTGCTAAGGATGTGATTAGGAGCGATTCTGAAGCACCACAGACATTAGCCGATGAGGGGATCCCGTTCGATCCTAACTTAGTATGTCCGAAATGTCATTTGGGGTTTAGGATTGGCGAGATCCAGAAGTATAGACGACACGTTAAGACTTGCACCGTAGGTGGAAGTAACCATTAACACACTACTGCTAATCAACCTTTTTCTTACTATACACAATAGTATATTGATTACTGCTGTCTAGTTCTGATTTTGATGTATAGCTCGTTCCCAGGTGCTGGCGTGGGAATGAGGCAGCTTCTGATGTTGCTTTGTGATCATTTGGTTTGTGACAGCGATGTTGTGTGCGCACTGAACGGGGCCATAGCCTCGTTCCCAGGTGCTCGCCTGGGAATGAGGTAGCTTCTGATGTTGTGTGCAACTGAGCCTGGGTAGTCTCGTACCCAGGCATTCTTGCCCCAGCATTTGTAATTGTTTGCTGTGCTGCAAGCGACAAATGCTGGGGTGAAAAGGCCTGGGTACGAGGCTACACTGAGGGGGCCTATGCATCTGTTTTCCTGATCAGAGCACTGCAGGTTACTAGTACATAGCCTCGTTCCCAGGCACTCCCCAATTTCCGAGCTCCTGCACGAGATACTAATGTTGTGACGTCATTGTAAACGTCACAGCTACAGGGTAATCCCCTAACAAGTTTGGTCTGCCGATGCGAGCGGGCTGCACTGCCAGAAGCCAGTTGGGAAGATCGGGCTGCAGATACTCGAGCTCAGGGTAATATTGTATCCACGTAAGTGTAAATACCAGAAGAGTCAATGTTAAATCTACGGCCTAATGATATTGCATGTATTGTCAAGTGCATGGAACCGCGGCCCTGGCTCTAATATTTCAGTTGATCCAGATAATATAGTAATAATTATACTAGCTGGCCCCTGCCCTATGGGCAGTATCTATTGGATGAAGGTCCAACCTGGCCTACAACTCCCCTCTGGTCCACCAGCCGTACACTCAGCTCTTCAGACGGTATATAATAGTGATGCAGCCCATGGCGCTATCATGAGCAGCACAGATGCACACACAGTGGAACTCGCATATTATTGTTGCAGAAATTCATGGCAACATAAAGCGAGTGATCAGTAATACTACCCGTACTGTGCATGCTCGAAGCGTGACGTACGTGCATGTGACAACCCTATATATGATCGCCTGGCTGTGGTATATAGGATACCATGCATGATGTAATAATAATCAGGCCAGTATCAGTATGTATACTCTGGACTGTATAGAATTACACTTGACCGTATATAGAAGCATATTTTGTAAAGGTAGGGAAGTTGAAATGAAAACTGAAAACTGTAACAATAGAATTGAAAACAAACAGTAGTCTAATAATAGCCTTTGGTGACAATATTTGCCAGTATAGTATACTGAAACACTTAATTACCCTAGCTACCTTGGTCACCTAAGTCAAAATTCCAACAGTGTTAATCGTAACAGTATTTTGGCCAAACTCATAATTTCTTTCTGCATGTGTGGAGGGTTAGGACTTTGCTTGTTAAAATCTAACAGTATTGGTCCCAGCTTGCAGGCCCGTTGCCAGGGGTCGTTCGGGTTCACCAGAGTACTTGAGCTCTGCCTTCTCCATGACAGGCCCTCGTTAGCCACTACTGTGGTGAACCACTCAGGGGTGACAAAGATCAAATCAACAAAATCTATAGCAAAACGTACCTGCATGGTAATGCCAATTTCTAAGCAGCCATTTATTAACCTGAAAGTATATGTTACTGGCTGGACATTTGAATCCGTCTTATAGCAATGTGATACCATATCATTGAAAGCCAGGTTAGTGCCATCACACGTATGTGTGACTAAACGGAAGTGTAACATAAGGTGTATTATATATTTTAGAGTGGCATGTATTGTGTGTATTACAAATGTTCCAAGAGAAGGTTTAAGTTCCTGATATACAAGCTCCTCGATCACGTTCTGTGACCAGAGCCCAGTTCTAGAAGAAGAGTCTTATCTTGGAGCTATGGTTGCAAGAAATGTTTTTTTGTGTGACTGGTATCATGGAACTCTGCATGGCATAAACCATTTTTGTGGTAACTCAACTACGACATGAAACTGAGTGGCTAGTATGACAGACATAACCGTCACGCACCACCTGCTTCATTACCATGGTAACCACAGTTGCTGTGTAGAGTAGTTTGGTAAGGGGAAGTTATAGGTCCATACAGACAGTGCATGTGCGGTGTCTGTGATCTGGCAGGAGCTAATGGATCCCTTTACCCTAAACAAGACTAATTATAATGTTTTAGACACTGTAGAGTTCTATAGCAGTGCATGCAACTCCACAATATCTACAATGAAAATGGAGGCCCTATTAGCCACGTTCCCAGGGTCCTGCCCAGAGTTTTGTCGCATACTGTAAGTATGCAACAAAAAGCTGGGCTGGGAACGAGCTCGAGGCTAGGCCCTATAAGGTGAGATTTGCAAGGAAATTTAGAGGCATCATGGAGCTACCTTGCAGCTACGCAGTATAGAAAAAATATCTTTTACCTGACAACTACTAGGAGGAGAGAAATGGCCCACCCAGGCACTTTCAATAGCCAAGCCCAGACACGACCATGCTGTCTTTCGTGTGTGGTGAACTCAATCCACCCTCTTCCAGAAATGACATCACAATATGAAAATCTCATGGCGAGATAAATTTGTACTTCCAGTGATATAACTGAGACTAAAGTTTGTAGTAGAGCCAGCCCATACTCAGACAAGATTTGCACAACTTAAAATTAATAATAGAGGCTATACCAGTTAACAACTGCCAATTCACTTTCACTGTCAGCAGAAGTTGGCAACGTCTGGCACAGCTGACCACTGAAATGGAACAACTGCGGAGAGAGAACCAAGACCTACGGGGAGAGGTAGCGGCACTCAAGTTACAGGTGAGTTGCAGTCATTTGCCATGGCCCTCGGGTTTCTGAATCACGTAGATCCCTTGGTCTCAGTGTCTGTCTAACCTAGATAAGTAGATTTGATCACTAGAGTTTGGTGAGGTGTGTTGTCATAGCAACAGGAATATTGTCATTGCTATGGCAACAAATAGGCAACACTTGCCTAAACTAAATCTGAAGTTCACATGTACATACAAGGACATAATGTGTGGTGATTGCCAGCAATCTATATAGACGTTACTGCACATGAGTTTTTGGGATGTTTCTCCTTACCATTTCACATGCAGATTCGATACATTGAGGAGGGCCTCCAGGAGCTACTGAAGGATGAACACAGGAAGTCAGAACGCAAGATAAACAAGCTAGAGAGTGCAGCACAAACTCTCAGGAATGACGTTGGGGCACTAGAGGTACATAGTCTTAGATCCTTATCCGATGATGTACGTAGAAATAATTAGGGTGAGCCTGAGCGAGCCCCACGTAGACATGTAAATCACTCATAGAGCTAATTAGCTAGAGATACCACACGAATCGTGAACCGTGTACTTCGTGGATGGCTACAACAGGGACGGAGACCACTCATGAATCTACCTCTTCAATGGCTACAGCGATGGGACTGCGAGAGTGCGACTTCTTCACTCGGATCTAGTTATAGCTACAAGTTCACTGACTCACGGCTGCACGGTTGCTCACTGTGTTGAAGTCACTCATAGACCTACGTATACCTAGCTCTGTTCTTCAATGGCTACAGTCATGGAAGCTATTGCATAGCGAAAGAAGACCATGAGAGTGCTTTCGTCTGTCCGTATCGCATGTATACATCATGTACTGTCCAATACGGTTCTTGTGCTGGAATTCTACTGTAACAGACCGAGCTAGGTTGAGTTACATTCGTCATTCGAATGACAGTGATATGCATGCTGCATATGCATGCACTCGCTCAGGCTCGCTCCACAATGTTATGCATTCTTCTACTATAATAGAATAAAAACTGGGCCCAGACCAACCTTGCTTGTCAGTGTGACCTGCACGCAGTCTGCCACTGCTTGCAGTACAGGAAAACCAGGGACACCAATGACCCTGTGTAGTCAGCTATTACCTCTGCTCATATGCATGGTATCAGTGACCCTGTGTTGAGTAGTAACTAGTCAGCCATTACCTCTGCTCATATGCATGGTATCCAACAATTTATAGGAAGAGAAACAGAAGCTGGAAAAATCGCTGAAAGCTGTAGATGTCAGGAATAAAGAATTGGAACCACTCAGCACTCGACAGCAGGTCAGCAGAATTGAATGATGCTCTGACTAACTTCACTTAAAGCCCCATTTATACTGGGTTAGTTTAAGCTGTCACACGTGCAACTTTTGAACCAGTTTAGCTCATGAATCTTCTCTCACAACTTGTGCTTCAGATAGCATAGTCCTTGGCCATGCATAATTATATTTGGTTCTACTTCAATGCCAAATGCATGAATCTAAATGCAAAAGAAGCCTGCCAGAGGTGCATGAAGAATGACGTTTCCTGGTCAAGTTATTCTTTTCGGCAGTCTGCATGGCTTAGCAACTTAGCTGAATTGCTAGCAATGGCTTTTCTAAGTAAGGACTGCACTCATGGGGTTTCCAGCTGTGCATTTTCCATTGCACTATACGCACAAACTGCGATTGAGTCAATTGCTCACATGTATATAGCCCAAAGACATTTTCTGTATATATGTCCAAGGAGAGGCCCACGAAGACACTGACCACACAGTCATAATCATATGGTTCCTGATGCTTGTGCGCTGAAACTCGCCCTGGTGGTGATGTTGTAAGCGCTGCTGCCAATGCTCACTTCGAGCGACTCGATCGAGGACAGTATGGTCACCACATGACATTTTAATTATTGGAACGCACCACAAGCATGAGTGCATCCAGTTAGTTACTCAGATGACATTTATTAAAGCTCAATGCTGAAACTACAAGGTTGCATAAGCTCACCCACCCCACAATACACTAAAGCATCTGCCTGGCTACCTGCAGTATTAAGTTAATCTGTTCATGTGATTCACAACCATTGTATGCACAGGCCAGATATGCACAAGTGGAACGAGCTAAACAGCAGCTGGAAACTGAGAATCAGCAACTGAAAGAACAGCTGCAGGTTAGCAGTTACAATTATACGTATGAGGTCAGTACTACATTCACTTATGCTTTTACACTACTAGCCTGGAGGTTCAACAAGGAACTTGTTTTCAATTACCAAACGTTTCGACCAACACTGCGGTGGTCTTCTTCAGTGGTAATACAATGTAGCACATCAACAGATCACTCTATAGGTACACAAATGATACACTGAGGGAATTAGCGAGACGCGTGACCTACACAGGAAGCACGCAACCGGAAATCAAATCAGTGTTGTTGACTGTTCTGTGCACGCATGGGGGCGGGGTGTTCTCATGGATCAGTGCATTGTACACATGAGGCAGGATGCCTTCCTTCCAGTTGAGGGGGTGGGGCTGGTTTCTCATGTGCCAGGTCTCCAGGGTATACATCTCTGCCAGAAAAAAGGCATGACAGCCTTCATTTGGGTGTTGCTCCAATCGATGGTATGTCCCGTGTCCATTGCGTGTCTGCAACGGCAAATCAATCAGGATGGGCATTATTTTGTCAGTGCTCATTTGTGTTCTTTTATTTATGCAATGGACATGGGACATACCATCGATTGGAGGCAACCCCCAAGTGAAGGCTATCATGTCTTTTTTTTCTGGCAGAGATGCACCCTGGAGACCAGGCTCATGAGGAGCCAGCCCCACCCCCTCAACCGGAAGGAAGGCATCCTGCCTCATGTGTACGATGCACTTGTCCGTGAGAACACCCCCCCCCCCCCCCCCCCCCCCCCCCCCCCCCCCAAGCGTGCACAGAGCAATCAGCAACACTGATTTGACTTCCGGTTGCGTGCTACCTGTGTAGGTGACATGTCTCGCTAATTTCCTCAGTTTGTAATTATTCAGGTGGCCGCTAAGGCAGGTTTCACTGTACATTATAATGTACAGTGAAACCTGCCTTAGTGGCCACCTGAATAAGGCGGTCACCTCCACATTGCGGTCAGCTTGAAATTTGAGCCCATAGTCTTCATACTTAACTGTTCTTCTATAGCGGTCACCTGCGTAATGCGTAATGCGGTCACGTTGCTCCACCCCAAGCGCGCTATAGCACGCTATAACGCACTGCCAATAACGGCCACCGAGTGCGCGCATGCGTTATGTACGTGCGCGCGTGCGTTTAACATTATAGAAAGTGCCAAAATGAACATACAAAAATGAAACAACCAAGTATTTTACAATACTTAAAGTCCTTAGTTGTCTTCTTCATGGAACTTAGTACTTGAATCAAAGTTGTTCAGTGTCGCAAGAACCTTTGTAATAAGGCCAATCACACTAAAACTTCACATGACCGCTTTGGAGAGGTTTTCTGTAATGCAGCCACCTGTCTAATAAGGCCAAATATTTTTGGCCCCCAGGTGACCGCATTAGACAGGTTCCACTGTACCTATAAAGTGTCTGTTGATGTGCTATGTTGTGTTTATCACTGAAGAACACCACCGCACGTGTTGGTCGAAACGTTTGGTTGAAACACGTTCCTTGTTCAACCTCCAGGCTAGTGTAAAAGCATAAGCAAGTGAATGTCTACTACACCGCCACACACGCAGGCCTCTATAGCTGAGGTCAGTGCTAAGCACCTGAGGAAAAGGATGCATATAGTCCATGAATCAGTACCTGAGGAAAAGGATGCACTATAGTCCATGAATCAGTACCTGAGGAAAGGGATGCACTATAGTCCATGAATCAGTACCTGAGGAAAGGGATGCACTATAGTCCATGAATCAGTACCTGAGGAAAGGGATGCACTATAGTCCATGAATCAGTACCTGAGGAAAAGGATGCACTATAGTCCATGAATCAGTACCTGAGGAAAAGGATGCACTATAGTCCATGAATCAGTACCTGAGGAAAGGGATGCACTATAGTCCATGAATCAGTACCTGAGGAAAGGGATGCACTATAGTCCATGAATCAGTACCTGAGGAAAAGGATGCACTATAGTCCATGAATCAGTACCTGAGGAAAGGGATGCACTATAGTCCATGAATCAGTACCTGAGGAAAAGGATGCACTATAGTCCATGAATCAGTACCTGAGGAAAAGGATGCACTATAGTCCATGAATCAGTACCTGAGGAAAAGGATGCACTATAGTCCATGAATCAGTACCTGAGGAAAGGGATGCACTAGTCCATGAATCAGTACCTGAGGAAAAGGATGCACTATAGTCCATGAATCAGTACCTGAGGAAAAGGATGCACTATAGTCCATGAATCAGTACCTGAGGAAAAGGATGCACTATAGTCCATGAATCAGTACAACTGTGTTGAGTGATGACTAGCCTCGTTCCCAGGCCCCACCCAGCTTTTCGTCGCTTGCAGGACGGAAACCGAAAGCAGCGCCCGGGCCTGGGAATGAGGCTAGTATTCTTGTATATGACTTTATGCATGACCAACTAAATTCGGAGTGCTCCCAATTCCTTGTTAGGTCCAGTCGTCTTGGAAAGTCTCACGACAGGACATCTCTCTCAACATGCGGAATGTTCTTGGCACTGGATCCTGGGGCATGGTAGTTGAGGGCATGTTTCGAGGTCAAAAGGTGGCTGTGAAATCCATGCACGATGCAATTCAAATACCACAATTCATCGAGGTATTTCACAAAGAAATCAACATCATGGCACAGATTCGACATCCAAACCTCGTGTTGTTCATAGCTGCAGCGATTGACACAGAAGGTGCTCCCCTCATTGTCACAGAATTGTTTGACATGTCACTTAGAAAGGCATACGTGAACAAGCTTCTGCATGATTCCAGCAAGCCGAGTATTTTCCGAGATATCGCATCAGCTCTCAACTACCTTCACCATCACCAAGGAGGCGAAATCATCCACCGAGACGTGAGCTCCACAAATGTCCTCTTGGAGGCCAAATCCGACAACCAGTGGAAAGCCAAACTCTCTGATTTAGGCTCAGCTAAGCTTTCAATCGAGGCCAAGACGGCCGGACCAGGTACACCAGTTTACACAGCCCCTGAAATCCTGAAAGGAGGGAGTAAACAGACGGCAAAGGTGGATGTCTACAGCTTCGGAATTCTTCTGTGTGAAGTGATTTTGGGGCAATTCCCAGAGGAAGGAAGACTACCTGCTATGGTAGAAGCTGTTAGAGTCAGGTGTGCCTCCCTGCATGGTCTGGTCACTTCTTGCACACGAACACACCCCAAACATCGACCAGCAATGTCTACTGTGCTGGACGAGCTTCATAAACTCTCCCTCCGAGGTGCACAATGATTCACTTGAATTGACCGGTACACTAGCTGTAGTGTCTTTGTTGGATACACCGAGGAACTTATACGGGTCATTCCATGTCAAGTCAACACAAAAAAAGCATGACCTCTTCCGATTTTGACGAAACTTGGTGAGCTTGTTAGGTCTATTGAAAAACCACTCCACACCAAATTTCAGCTGCCTAAGTATTGTACTTGTTCAACTACAACAAATTTAATTTTGGTCTCGGGTGCCCGTTCTAGACCACATGCCATGACTTAAATACCTGTATCTTCTGATCTGATCGCCGTAGAGAGTTGCAACAAAGATTATCTCAAAGCCCTTGAAGAGCTCTTTCATATGGCATAATTAATTATATAATTTGACCTTTGACTTGATTAAAGGTCAGAGGTTATGTTGTGTGACCTTTGACCTTGGTTTCTGGAAAAACGGAAGTTTTTTTTTTTTCCAAACTTTTTATACAAACAGCTTGAACCTAGATATGTTTATTCACAAAGTTTTAATTTGGGACTACAGTGGGAACAACAAATATAAACCAAAATGTAGTAGCATGTAGAAAAATGTGCAGTTAGAACTGTGTAGAAATGAAGTATCTAAAACAAAAATATTGTATAATAATCTGTCTACTGTGAAGTTAGTTCAGTTTCTGAGTTTTTCAGTTGCAGCTCGACTTGCCTTTTGTGTGAGAGTGTACGTGCGACCTTTAGCAGTCCTTGGATCGACCAAGGTTAGAACATCTCCAACTGGAATATTTAAAACGTCCGGGGTAGGTGGATACTTGAATGAACGTGAGGGGCCTTGAGGATGCAGGAAGCTTACACTTACTTCTTCACTGTCTTCATTTAATCGCAGAACACATGCAAGCCACCAGTCATCATCATATGCACATGTCACAAAGCCTTTAATTTCTTCAAGTACAAGGTCACCTTCCTCAACAGTGACTCTCTCTACTTTGGAAATAGTCGAAGAGGAATACACTCTGGTGGACACTTTATATCTTGACAGCGGAACGAAAGAATGTAATTTGCGTGTTCCAGGAATGGTGCGTGACTGCCCAAAATGCTGTTCTAGGAGGACCTGTTCACTCTTGTAGTCATCCTTAGCCAAGTACTGGAAAAGTCGTTGCTGGAATGTTAATTGTCAACTGCGTGTGTGTCATAATGTGTGTGTGTGTGTGTGTGTGTGTGTGCGCGCTTGTGTGTGTGTGTGTGCGTGTGTGTGTGTGTGTGTGTGTGTGTGTGCATGACAGAAGTGGGACGTTCGGGGGGCGGGACTAGACTAGTGACGCGTGACTTTTGTACTTCAATTTAATGAACCTCGAACTCTGCGAAGAATGTTCGATAACATTAGGCATGGACATTAGGCATGGGCTGGAAATCAGCAGTCGAAGCGGATGCAATCGAGGAGCAGCAGTTGATCGAAGCGGACACAATCTGGGAGCAGCAGTTGAAGCGGACACAATTGGCGAGCAGCAGCCGCAATCATGGAGCAGCAGCTGAAGCGGACGCAATCAGGGAGCATGCAGCAGCTGTCAATCGGGTAGCATGCAGCAGCTGAAGCGGACGCAATTGGGGAGCAGCAGCTCTGCACAGAGAGCTGTCTGCTCACATAGGCGAACAATTGGGAGGGGGAAGTAGCTGAGCGAGCGAATCAAGCGAAGCTACTTGTAATATAGCTTGGTCAATGGCAGGTGATATATAGTTGATCCAACAACTTCAGCATCTCAGCAGATGGCAAGTTTTACCTAACCCTTGCCATCTTCATTTAGTATCCAGCCTAAGGCAATGCTGCAGTGCATGACTTCATAAGTCATGCAATTAACCCATGACCTACTGACTGCCTATAAACATAAATCCCACCCTGGATCATGACCCCAACAGCCTTTGATAGGCTTCTAAAGTATTTAAGTGCAAGGCACATCCAATTCTAGTAGTCTGTTGTTGAATGCTGTTGCAGTTTTGCCAGTACTAGCTATCAGTGCTACAATCCCAACTACAAGATTTCTTGCGAGTTTTTTGACGTGATGGATCAACATCACTGGGCAAAAATCTGTTGCAACCCATTTGGAAAAGCTAAGCATACATATCAGAAGAAGAACCTCCGACCAGTTTTACCGTGGATGTGTGAAAAACTTCCTTCTCTTTCACTCAAGGCCAAGGTATGTGATGATTGTAGAAAGAAGCTTTCTAAGGCACCATTACCAACACCTGAGTCAGCAGAGGTGTTTGAATCTAGTCAAGATGATGGCGGTGCAAACAGTGATCCTGAAGAACTATTTTATCAGCAGGAGTCTATAGAACCCATTAATCAGTGCTTGAGTGCCATTGGGGAGACTCCTATTGCCAAAAAGAAGCTAATCCACGTCAAATATCGGAAACAGAAGCTGAAGAAAATCAGGGCAGCTGTGAACAAGAGGATGCTGCCAGCGATTCAGTCAAGTGAAGGGGATGATGAGAGTGAGGTCATCAAGCAACTGAAGGAGAAATTTCAAGAAACCACCGTAAGGAGTGAGAAAGTGCAGGTGCTAACAGTCCTACCTAAAAGTTGGCCAATTCGAAAAGTTGAAGACGAGTTTGGAGCATCAAACTACATGGTGCGAAAAGCGAAAGACCTTGTGAAAAAGAGAGGAATTTTGTCCTCACCAAATCTGAAACCAGGCCATGTACTGGCAACAGAAACTGCAGATCAGGTTCGAAGCTTTTATGAATGTGATGAAGTTAGCCGAATGTTGCCTGGCATGAAAGATTTTGTGTCTGTCAAACGAGAAGGGAAGCGAGTTCATGTCCAAAAAAGGTTGATACTGAGCAATTTGAGAGAAGTTTATCAGCTATTCAAAGAAAAGTTCTCTACTCTGAATGTTGGCTTCTCCAAGTTTGCCGACCTGCGTCCAAAGCACTGTGTTTTAGCTGGGGCAAGTGGTACACATGCAGTGTGTGTCTGTACAATCCACCAAAATGTCAAGCTAATGATGCTTGGTGGAAAACTTGCAGACCTCACAGCAAATGATGATATTCCACTGAAGTCATATGATCATTGCCTGGCACAGATTGTCTGCAATCCACCGCAACCTGCTTGTTACTTAGGTACTTGCTGCTCATGTCCCGGGATATCTGACCTCAAGGAACGCCTCAATTCCCTTATGGATGACAGCCTTATTGACACCGTAGTCTATAAGCAATGGATCTCAGTTGACAGATCAACCCTTGAGACTATCAGCCAGTCAGCCGATGATTTTGTGGACTCTCTGTGTGAGAAACTGGAAGTTCTCCTTCCCCACTCCTTTATTGCAAGGCAACAATCTTCCTTCCAAACAGAATTGAAATCCAACTTACAACCAGGAGAGTTTTTGGTTGTGGCTGACTTTTCCGAGAATTATTCCTTTGTGCTGCAAGACGCAGCTCAAGGCTTTCACTGGAATAATTCACAAGCAACCGTACACCCATTTGTCGCATACTACATGAGTGCTGGTGAGCTGCACCATCTCAGCTATGTCATAATAAGTGACTGTCTTCATCATGATACAGTGGCTGTCCACCTCTTCCAGAGAAACCTTATTGACTTCCTGAGGGAGAGGTTTGGTTCACTTCCACGCAAAATATTTTACTTCACTGACGGAGCAGCAGCACAGTACAAGAACAGGAAAAACTTTGTCAACTTGTGCCAACATCAGGAAGACTTTGGTGTAGCTGCGGAGTGGCATTTTTCTGCTACTTCACATGGAAAAGGGGCATGTGATGGAGTTGGTGGTACCGTTAAAAGATTGGCTGCAAGAGCCAGCCTTCAACGCCCATATGACCAGCAGATAATGACGCCACGCCAATTGTTTGAATGGGCAGTTGACAACATTCCAGCAACGACTTTTCAGTACTTGGCTGAGGATGACTACAAGAGTGAACAGGTCCTCCTAGAACAGCGTTTTGGGCAGTCACGCACCATTCCTGGAACACGCAAATTACATTCTTTCGTTCCGCTGTCAAGATATAAAGTGTCCACCAGAGTGTATTCCTCTTCGACTATTTCCAAAGTAGAGAGAGTCACTGTTGAGGAAGGTGACCTTGTACTTGAAGAAATTAAAGGCTTTGTGACATGTGCATATGATGATGACTGGTGGCTTGCATGTGTTCTGCGATTAAATGAAGACAGTGAAGAAGTAAGTGTAAGCTTCCTGCATCCTCAAGGCCCCTCACGTTCATTCAAGTATCCACCTACCCCGGACGTTTTAAATATTCCAGTTGGAGATGTTCTAACCTTGGTCGATCCAAGGACTGCTAAAGGTCGCACGTACACTCTCACACAAAAGGCAAGTCGAGCTGCAACTGAAAAACTCAGAAACTGAACTAACTTCACAGTAGACAGATTATTATACAATATTTTTGTTTTAGATACTTCATTTCTACACAGTTCTAACTGCACATTTTTCTACATGCTACTACATTTTGGTTTATATTTGTTGTTCCCACTGTAGTCCCAAATTAAAACTTTGTGAATAAACATATCTAGGTTCAAGCTGTTTGTATAAAAAGTTTGGAAAAAAAAAAAACTTCCGTTTTTCCAGAAACCAAGGTCAAAGGTCACACAACATAACCTCTGACCTTTAATCAAGTCAAAGGTCAAATTATATAATTAATTATGCCATATGAAAGAGCTCTTCAAGGGCTTTGAGATAATCTTTGTTGCAACTCTCTACGGCGATCAGATCAGAAGATACAGGTATTTAAGTCATGGCATGTGGTCTAGAACGGGCACCCGAGACCAAAATTAAATTTGTTGTAGTTGAACAAGTACAATACTTAGGCAGCTGAAATTTGGTGTGGAGTGGTTTTTCAATAGACCTAACAAGCTCACCAAGTTTCGTCAAAATCGGAAGAGGTCATGCTTTTTTTGTGTTGACTTGACATGGAATGACCCATACGTGACCTTTGACAGATGTTCATGTGTAGCTAAGTGTATACAATTTTCAGTTTCCATCAGACATGAATCTGATACACGAGAGTCGTTTTTATTTGTGCACCTGTAGGCCCCGCCCAGTTTTTCGTTGCTTCCGTACATATAATTATTCAACATGGATAATAATTATTGGTCTGGCAAGAAGTTCTTTTTTTTTTGTGCAATTTCAATGATCTGATTTGAATGAGGTACACTGAATAATTAATTATTGATGAAAAAGAAAATGAGGAAAAAGTATTACTTCCGGCAGGAAGTACATATACTTTTAAGTAGAGGTAACGATAAATTATGCACATGACCTATTTGACCTCTACTAACTCAAGGAAAGAAGGTTGAGCAATCAACCTCAGTAAGCTTGTGTCCTACACTGAAAAGAGCTGAATAAAATTAATTATGTTGATATAAATATTGCGTTGATAAATACGGTATAACATAGTTGTATACACATTGTGATACATTGACATAATTGTAGCTAGTAAGCTATATACAGGTCAAAGTGTGGAATGTATGAAAGAGGTCGATTAATAATAATAATAATATTATTACTGTCATTACAACTTCAAGTTTTACTATACTTATACAGGCGAACAAAAAGTGATGTTTTGGATCAAGGTTTTCAAATTAGTATCCCCTCTAAAAGAGTCACTACAAATATATCACTATAATAGGATGTAATGATGTACTAATTATTATATATGACTGTCAGTATTGCTATTATTACAGTATGATGTTGCAGCTCTATTATGAACTGTGTTTTTTTTTCTGCTTTATGAAGTTCTCGTTTCACCTGAACATTGTAGTGGGAAGGAAGTGGAGGCATGATGAAGTGCCAAGGAAGCGTCCCTGAACCGGTCTAAGGGAGCTCAAACAGTGGTGGGCATATTATTATAAGTCCACGTTCAAGAACTACCACACCCACTCCATCCTCAGTCTTCAATTCATATCGGCGAAAGCATTCGACAACTGTTTGAGTAGTTACCACTGTTTCTCGACGTTTGCAACTGTGAAGGTGGAACCTATGAAGGTATGACTTCCAATTAATTGTACCTGCATGCATGCAAGCTGTATACTATACAAGGTACGGTTGCGGCAGTCGCCGCGGCGCTCAGCCGGCAGGTTGGAGAGAACAGTCAATGGCGCTCCCCATCAGGCTCACGGCAACCTCGGCAAGTAGAGTGGCCTTCTCATTCCAGTGGTTTAGCATCCCAAAGTGGGTCAAGTAGGCGTCCCACGCTGAGGACCGACCATCGTAGAGGGGAGGCCGCTGCATGTGCGTCGCCAGCTTGGTGTACAGTCTGAACCTGTAGAAGGTCAGGAGGTGGTAAAGAAGAAGAGGGTCAGGTCTCAAAGTTTTGTCTCCGTCGACGTCTGCTCCTTCCTCTGCTGCACCTTCTGAGAGAACCGCAACACTAGCAATTCTGTCCGAAACTCTTCCTGCAACTCTGCGTAGGGATGACTGACCCGCCTGCCAATCCTCTGACAATTGACGGTGCATTCCCTCAAGGTTTGCTTCGGCAGCCTTTAAGCGCCGATCCATCATCTCAAGTTGGTCTCCGCAGGTCATCTTTATGGCATCCATGCATTTGCCCGGCTTCCTCCACACGCTGCTGCTGTAGGATTAGCTTGCTCTGGAGCTGCTGCTCTCCCACTGCGGCCTCTGGCTCTGCTCACCAGCCAGCTCCTCCATGGCGCTGGCGCTGCTCTCCGGCTATAGCTAGCTGCTCCTGCCGCTGCCCGGCTGCTGCTCCATTAGGCCAACGAGCTTCGCCAGCTAGCGCTGCTCCTCCTGCTTGGAGGCCGCCCCTTGTAGCCACTGATTCTTGTAGCCATTCTCGCTTCACCCAGTCACAGCGCTAGCTTGGCTGAGGGTTTCTGCCTTGGTAGTGCGATGTCGGGACGACACAATCCCACTCCTGACACCAAGCAGTTCCCGTTCTCGCACGCAACCGCAGCGCAGAATTTCACCTTTGGCAATTGATGGTCATAATAGCAGCTCTCATATACACTGACTGTACAACCATGGCTTTTTATAGGGTAGCAGTTGTAGGTGACAATGCACACATAAATCATGACCGGACAATGACACAAACATGCCAAGACAGACAGTCTGGCTCCAAGCACGACTCCCACAATGCCAACACCATGTGCATTCAGCTGCAATCACTGTCCATTTATGTGACAATATAGTTATATAGTGGACAAGGTGAACCGATTACTGTATGCAGCAGCAAGAAAACATGTTTTCAGTATGCAGCTATTATTGCATGTTTTTCACCTGTAGCTAGGCTAGTAGCTAGCTACCCACTCTAACATGTGAAGCGTTTGGTTAAATTAAATTTTGTATACTGTCCCCCAATTACAGCAAATGCATACGTATAATTTCTATCCTTGCATGCAAATCAAAGAATCTTGCTGCCAACAATGGCCCAACATGCAGTAGAGGACCTTACTTTCTTGTAGATATGGTGACATTGTACAACCGTTAGTGACTTCAGCCGATCCAAGCATCTTCGTCAGATACCACTGTGATTGGGTGAATAATAAAAGCAAATAATTGCATACCTATAATAACTCTAGAGCTATACACGTCATGATTATATTTTTAAGTGAGTGAGGAGTGCATATCACATAATAGTACACGTTTAAAATTGATACTGAGATTCGGAATACTTTTCAAAATGTGTTACTGTGTCACGAGAGTATTCATGCAAGCACTCTGCTTGTTTTAAATTATAGAGATGCTGATTATCCTGCTGCAAACATTTGAGTTTAAAGTAACCTGCAGTTGTCACGCCAGTTGGCAGAGAAAGATGCCCTTCTGCAAGCTGCTAATGTTGAACAACTGCATCTCAAACAACAGACACAAGAGAAAGATCGATCCATATGCACACTACAATTACAATCCCTGCATGCGGTCTCCCCAAAGTGAATTCTGGGAAGTTCCTTGCGATGAAATCTGTCCGAACATGCAGAAATTTATTGGAGCTTGGGGCTTCGTGGTGGAGGGCGCATTTCGATGTCAGCCAGTGGACATAAAATGCTTGCATGACTTGATTTGAGTGCCAGAGTACACTGAGATGATTCGTAAAGAGATTGGTACCATAGCACAGATTCAACACCCAAACCTCGTGCTGCTGATAGCTGCTGTGATTGATGCAGAAAATGATCCCCTCATTGTTACAGAATTGCTTGATGATAGCTATATCACTCCGCAAGGCCTATGAGAAAAATCTTCTTCAATATCCCTGCTTGCAAACTAATATCTTCCGACACATTGCATCAGCTCTCAACTAGCTACCTTCATCTTCACCATTGAGGAGAAATCATCCACAGCAGACGTTAGTTCTGCCAATGTCCTTTTGGAGGCCAAACCCAACAACCAGTGGAAAGCCAAGCTCTTTGATGTTGGTTCTGCTAAACTCGCAAATGAAGCAAAGACCACAGGCCAGGTGCACCTGTGTATGCCTCAAGTCTGACGGGCGACAGGGATTCGTCAGACAGGAAAGTTGGACGTCTAGCTATAGTTACGGGATTCTCCTGTGTGAAGTGACCTAGCTTGGAGCAATTCCCAACAAAGAAGCAACCATGATATGCAACTAATTCAAACTCAGTACCCCAACTCAGCGATTTGTTCTTGCTTCTTCGTAACTAGTACTAATGGTGTTGCTAGTCTCGTTCCCAGACCCTCCTCTGGGAACGAGACTATAGTGTTGCATCCTTTAAAATAAGTTGAAAAATGGAAATGTAAATTTGAAAATGGGGCTTCACTATTTCACGGAACGGACCGGTCGTAAATGTACATGCATGTAGGTGCAATGTGCTCACAAAATACAACTGTCCCGACATTACTGATCTCTGAGGCAATCAAACTCCTCCAAGATCCTCCTGTAGTTAGCTAAGCCAAGGCAAGAATTGGTTTATGATTATGTTGTGTGAGAATAGCATGACAATGTTCCCTTTTAGCTATGTAGAAGTATGAATGAGTAGGTCTTCGTCAGCCTCGTCCCCAGATATCCCGCCCAGCTTTTCTTGCAGGGCTAGCTAGTTATATGCAGTATGCAGCATGAGGTACTTTGCAAAGCATAACAAAGTGGTTATTGGTCCGGCAGGATGGTGATCAGTTAGCACCAATTAAAACCACTGCCGAATGCACGTGTGTCCATTACCCATCATTCAAAGCTGTTCCTGAATTTGTGTCTTGTACCCAACCCTCAACCCTCTCTTTGGTCCCCTTCTCCATTTCATTTCCGGGGTGGGCTGGATCAGTGGCGTGCGCAGTTGCGGTGCGCGGTACATGTGTCGTCCGTTCCATCGATCCAATTCCATTCCGTTGAATAATGCGTTCCGTTCCGCGAAGCCCGCGAAAATGCGAATTCATGCAGGTGGGAATGGTTTGCTGAGCTGAGTGAGTGCAGAGAAGCAGTGTTGCATGGAAGAGCCGAATGAGACGAGATCATTCAGATGGCCGAGTTGAAGGAGCAGTGTGTCGAGATGGCCGCTACATGTACCACTACCACGGGTTTGTCCGGCAGCATAACTAGCTAACTAGCTAGCTATAACTAACTAACTAGCTAGCTATAGAGGTCTCACAGTAACCCGGTACCCCCCCCCCCCCCCCCCCCCCCCCCCAAGTCTCCAACCGTACCAGTGACATATACTTGCCACTAGCTAGCTAGCTATAGTCTTATTGGGGAGTAAGCAATGCGCTGGCGCTGGCACTTGTTCACCGAGCACGGCTGTAAGGGTCTGAAATTTGTCAAGTTTGCAAGTAGCTAACCCCCCCCCCCCCCCAAGTCTCCAACCGTACCAGTGACATATACTTGCCCTATAGTCTTATTGGGGAGTAAGCAATGCGCTGGCCCTGGCACTTGTTCACTGAGCACGGCTGTAAGGGTCTGAAATTTGTCAAGTTTGCAAGTAGCTAACCCCCCCCCCCCCCCCCCCCCCCCCCCCCAAGTCTCCAACCGTACCAGTGACATATACTTGCCACTAGCTAGCTAGCTATAGTCTTATTGGGGAGTAAGCAATGCGCTGGCGCTGGCACTTGTTCACCGAGCACGGCTGTAAGGGTCTGAAATTTGTCAAGTTTGCAAGTAGCTAACAGCAACATTTTGTCACCAGTCAAAAACAAAAAGTACCCTATGATGTACAGGAATTTAATAAAGTCAATTTACATGTTTGTAAAACAACAGTTGTTTGGTCTCAAAATCGCCCCAGAATCGCTCTCAGGGCACCAAATTTTGCAAAATTTTCGGGGGGGGGGGGGGGGGGGAGGGGCATGGCCCCAGACCCCCCTAGCAGAGCATGTGCACGGAGGCTTCGGCTCCGTGATTCTTTACCCCCCCCCCCCCCACTTTTTGTCTCGGCACCGAAGTGCCGAGACACAGTGCTGGATGCGTAGGTACGTGGTACGTACGTGGTACGTACGTGGTAGGTACGTCGCTTTTCGCAATGCGCCCGCGCAAGTGCTGCATGCATGCTCTACACCCTTAATAGGGTGTCAAACGTATTTACTAGACGAATGCAGAACATTGTGGGGCGAGCCTGAGCGAGTACAGTTGTCGAATGTGCATGGACCAGTTGCATGAGCATGTGTTCCTACATGGAGCAGATGCATGTGCATGACTGTCAGTGCATGTCATCTGAATGTGACGGAGAGCATAGCACGACATAAGGACACAGAAGTTATGACACTAAAAGTACACCCATGCACTTCACAGCAACTGCGAATCAGGTTAGCCGAAGCAGTCTGGTAGGTAGGTCCAGGAGAGATCTCTGTCTTTGTTGTCCGCCACCGGATCCGGAGGGCGACTTTCTCATTCTCTGCTGATGCCAGATCTGTGTCTTGACTGCATGCATGTCACAGTGAGGTAAGTGTTACCGAGCGCAGGCCAGTCAAGTTCCCATCCTCTGGCAATAGCTGAAGCAGCAGTCTAACACACCGTGATGGTTTATAGCTATTAAACTTGCATGCACGCTAGCTAGCTAGCTAATGCACACCATGGGATGTGCTCTGCATGCACAGGAGATGAGATCGCTTGAAGCACTCTCCCTGTCTTCATGAAATGCTGTATATAGCCCCTCACCGCGCGCTATAGTCTCCATCCTTGTTGAGGTAGACCGTTCATGGTTCGTGTCTATGTCGTTGACGTTGCAATGGCGAGTTCGTTTGTGGTTTGAATTAACGCATGACGCAATGACACGCAAAATACGAGCAGGAAGTGATTTACGGCACGAAGTACGATAGATATATATAAAGTTACACTCCTGGTAGGGGAAAAATTGTGCCGCGTAAATAATACTAGGGGAATGCAGGACATTGTGGGGCGAGCGTGAGCGAGTACATGCAGGTGCTGAATTTGCATGGAACAGTTGCATGACATTGTGCTGAATGTGCATGGAGCAGTTGCATGTGCATGTCATCAGAATGTGAGTCTGACGGGGAGCATAACACAACTTAACGACACAGATCACACCAGAAGTTATGACACTCGTGCATGCACTTCACAGCGTTGAAGCAGTCTGGCAGGTAGGTCCAGGAGCGGTCTCTGTCTCTGTTGTTGCCACCGAGGATGACTTCCTCGATCGTTCTCTGCTGATGCCAGATCTGTCATGACTGGTCACAGTGAGTTTAGTGTTACCGTGTGCAGGGCAGTCAACTTCCCATCCTCCGAGCAGTTGCATGGCTTAGCATTTGAAAGGGACTCCGGCGAGTTATAGGGGATTGTGAGTTCAAGGAGGATCACCTCCCTTGGTCTCACTGAAGCGCTCTCCCCGTCTTCATGAAATGCTTTAGCCACTCACCGCCCCACTATAGTCTCCATCCTTGCAAGGCCTTGTTGAGGTAGACTGTTCATAGTTCGCGTCTCAGTTGGACGATATCAACGCACGAGCAGGAAGTGAACTCAGTTTGGAAATAACGCATGACGCAAGAACACGCAAAATACGAGCAGGAAGTGATTTACGGCACGACGTACGATATATTACACTCCTGGTATACGTAGGGGAAAAATTGTGCCGCGTAAATATTAAACTAGGAGAATGCATGGCATTGTGGGGCGAGCGTGAGCGAGTACAATGCAGAACGAGTACTTATTTGCATGCACAGTCAGTGAAATTTTAATGTCCCCTGCCAATGCAGCCCATCCAATGTTGCACGACTGAGATCACAGAAATCGTAATATGACACACGTGCACAACACAGGGGCCTGCTAGTACACCATGTGACAATGGCATGTGTTCTGCAGGACATGTACCGGTCTGAGGTCGGTGAATAGGTAGCTAGCTAGCTAGCTAAGTGCAGACTTCGTCCAGTTTGCTGTCACCACAGGCGAGAAGGTAGCTACAGAGCCTGATTAGACTGTTCATGGTACCATGGTTCACCCGTCTTCATGAAATGCTTTAGCCACTCACCGCCCCGCTATAGTCTCCATGCAAGGCCTTGTTGAGGTAGACTGTTCAGAGTTCGCGTCTCAGTTGACAGTCTCCGCGATATCAACGCACGAGAACTCAGTTTGGAAATAACGCATGATGCAAGAACACGCAAAATACGAGCAGGAAGTGATTTACGGCACGACGTACGACAGATATATATATATATATATATAAACATATATAGAAAATTCGAAGCAAACTCGTCTATGTGGGGCTCGCTCACGCTCGCCCCAATAACTTGTACAGTGAGATCACGTGAGGAATGGCGGACAGTTGTGTACGGAAAAAAAGACAAGAGAGAGACGACGAAGAGGACGAACGTGAGGGTGGCGACAGCCTTGAAATGGCAGTGAACGAGGGTATAGGGCCTACCCAGCCAGCGCTAGCGTCCGAAGAACTGGAAGTGCAGGCAGACGAGAGCGGTGACACATTCGTCGAGGTAACCTGTGGAAACGCAGTAGGGAACCTCTACCTAAAGAAGTACAGTGAGTCAACGGGGGGGAAGCAGAAATGTGTGCTGCACAATGGTAGGCTGGTTACTCCTTCGGAGTTTGAAGCATTAGGGGGAAAGAAAGCCAGTAAGGCATGGAAAAAGTCTATTAAACACAAGGGCAAGCCCCTTTTTAAGCTCCTAGAGAGCTTAGCAGAGAGATCCGCTTTGCCCAAACCACTAACCCCAACCACGAATCCTCGTCCAGAAAACCCTACAGCAACAGCTTCTGTATCTCATGGGATTGATGGGCTCTTTCAGGAAATGGAAGAAAAACTTACATCAGTCTTACAGGGCGTGATAAAAGAGGCAATCAACTCATTGAAACGCTCTTTTGAGCAACAAATCCACAGTCTACAGCAAGACATTGAAGGCCTCTCAAGGAGATTGACATCTCTTGAACAGAGCAGAGAACAAGCTTCGGAGTCCCAAACCGTATCAGCTAGAAATGAAACCGAGTTCTCGTCCTTGAAAGCCCAACTGGAACAAGTGACAGAGTCGCTACAGAACCAGCAAAAGTTGCTAGAATCCAAGGAGAGGGAAAATCGGTCAAACAATCTAATCACAACTCGGGTTCAATTGAAATCAATTCTACAAACCTCCACCTTTTATTATTTGCTGATGACCTAGTGTTACTAGCTGACACACCAGCAGGCCTACAGAAATCGATTCAGATATTGGGGGACTACTGCTCAAAATGGAACCTGAGAATTAACATGGAGAAAACGAAGGTTATGGAATTTAGGTTCCAAAGGAGAAAGGACCCCAGCCCGCCCTACAGCTTGCACAACCAGATAATCGAAGTAACAAAGTCATACAGATACCTTGGAATTATCTTAACAAGCAATGGGGGCTTGAAAACGGCAGTGGACACCCTAGCAAAACAGGGACAAAAGTCTCTGTTCTGCCTGCTTAAAAAGGCTTCCAAACTACAATACCCTAACCCGTTACTGCTCAGCCATCTATTCGATGCTCTTGTACGACCAGTCCTGGAATATGGTAGTGAGACTTGGGGCTACATAAAGGCAGAAGAGATAGAAAAAGTGCACCGCAAATTTATAAAGTTTGCGCTAGGTCTACCAAGTTCAGCAGCAAATCTCGCAGTTTATGGAGAAATAGGCAGAACACCACTAGATGTTAGACGAAATGTCCTAATGGTTAAGTACTGGCTGAGACTGGCAACAAATCGGGAAATTTCTCCTTACCTCAGTGAAGCCTACCTGGAATCGCTCAGTGATTCTCCTTGGGCAGTACACATTAAAAAGGTGTTAGAGAGGGCAGGATTCGCTGAAATCTGGCTAAATCCCCAGATAGTGGACCAGCGTGCAGTCATCAATAACCTCCAACAAAGACTTCAAGATCAGTACACACAGTCATGGCAAAGTGAGCTAAGCAACACAACAGGGAAACTAAGACTGTACAAGTTATTCAAACGAAACCTAGCTCCTGAAGCCTATCTAACCTTACCCTCGTATCTCAGAATACCAATATGCAAATTAAGAGTGAGTGCACATGCCTTGAGAATAGAAACAGGTCGGTACGCAATGCCCTCACCAATACCCGCGGACCAAAGAACATGCTGGGTCTGCAACAACACAGAAATCGAAGATGAACCACACTTCATGTTCTCTTGTAAACTGTATGAGGAATTACCGGAACGCTCACCACTATTAAAATATTGTTGTGCACTGAATCACTCTTTTTTCCATCTCAGTACTTTAGACAAGTTTCTATTTGTGTGGTCAGTGAACGATAAGAAGTTACTCCATTTGTTAGGTTCGTTTATATACAAGGCTTTCAAGCACAGGTCTGCTCAATTTCAAGGTTAAACCGCAGCCCACCCTCAACTCATCACATTCATGTACACACTTATACTGTGACTAATGGGCCTTCTGGCCTTTACTGTCAATAAAATCATTATTATTATTATTTTACACTCCTGGTATAGGAAAAATTGTGCCGCGTAATATAATATAATATAATCCAACATAATATAAATAATGTTTGAGTACTTAGGATTGGCCTACAGAGATTCTGACTACACCGCCGTGATCGCTATCATGCACTGACCTGAATGATAAAAGTTGGTGCTGAAACTCACCTTGGTGGTGGAGATATGAGCGCTTTTGTCTCGCCGTTGGCCGCCATTGCTCGAGCGCTCTCTCGACTTCCGGTGGCAGTACCGTTCTTAGGAAAGGCACACGAAAATTCTGACCCCACGGCCGTGATCGCTGTCGTTCACTGACGCTTATGTACCGAAACTCACCGTGCTGGCTAAGTTGTGAGTGCTGTAATAATGTCTTGTCTTACTTTTGGTCGCCATTGCTCGCGATCGACTTGAGCGTGATTGCCACGTGGCATCTGCGTTAATTAGAACATATTGCGATACTTAGCTTGCGCTATATACGGCAGGTTGCAACGCGACTACTTTGTGAATGGTACTTGAGAGCACTCTAAATAATTTGTGATCTTCCCTGTATATAGCTATCATGGTGATGTGTGATAATAGGAACGAACTGTCACACTTAGCTTGTGCTACCGTTTAACCGCGGCTACCAGGAGTGCGGTTGCCCCTCGTTACACTCCTGGTATAGGAAAAATTGTGCCGCGTAATATAATATAATATAATCCAATATAATATAAATAATGTTTGAGTACTTAGGATTGGCCTACAGAGATTCTACCTACACCACCGTGATCGCTATCATGCACTGACCTGAATGATGAAAGTTGGTGCTGAAACTCACCTTGGTGGTGGAGATATGAGCGCTTTTGTCTCGCCGTTGGCCGCCATTGCTCGAGCGCTCTCTCGACTTCCGGTGGCAGTACCGTTCTTAGGAAAGGCACACGAAGATTCTGACCACACGGCCGTGATCGCTGTCGTTCACTGACGCTTATATAGCGAAACTCACCGTGCTGGCTAAGTTGTGAGTGCTGTAATAATGTCTTGTCTTACTTTTGGTCGCCATTGCTCGCGTTCGACTTGAGCGTGGTTGCCACGTGGCATGTGCGTTAATTAGAACGTATTGCAATACTTAGCTTGCGCTACGGCAGGTTGCAACGCGGCTACTTTATGAATGGTACTTGAGAGCACTCTAAATAATTTGTGATCTTCCCTGTATATAGCTATAATGGTGATGTGTGATAAGTGGAACGAACTGTCACACTTAGCTTGTGCTACCGTTTAACCGCGGCTACCAGGAGTGCGGTTGCCCCTCGATAATAATATAATATAATCCAATATAACATAATATAAATAATGTTTGAGTACTTAGGATTGGCCTACAGAGATTCTGACTGCACCACCGTGATCGCTATCATGCACTGACCTGAATGATGAAAGTTGGTGCTGAAACTCACCTTGGTGGTGGAGATATGAGCGCTTTTGTCTCGCCGTTGGCCGCCATTGCTCGAGCGCTCTCTCGACTTCCGGTGGCAGTACCGTTCTTAGGAAAGGCACACGAAGATTCTGACCGCACGGCCGTGATCGCTGTCGTTCACTGACACTTATATCCGAAACTCACCGTGCTGGCTAAGTTGTGAGTGCTGTAATAATGTCTTGTCTTACTTTTGGTCGCCATTGCTCGCGATCGACTTGAGCGTGGTTGCCACGAGGCTTGTGCGTTAATTAGAACGTATTGCAATACTTAGCTTGCGCTACGGCAGGTTGCAACGCGGCTACTTTATGAATGGTGAGCTCTCTAAATAATTTGTGATCTTCCCTGTATATAGCTATCATGGTGATGTGTGATAATTGGAACGAACTGTCACACTTAGCTTGTGCTACCGTTTAACCGCGGCTACCAGGAGTGCGGTTGCCCCTCGTATATATATAGAAATATAGAAATATAGAAATAAAGAAAATTCACATCAAACTCGTCTATGTGGGGCTCGCTCACGCTCGCCCCAATAATATAATCCAACATAATATAAATAATGTTTGGGTACTTAGGATTGGCCTACAGAGATTCTGACTACACCGCCATGATCGCTATCAAGCACTGACCTGAATGATGAAAGTTGGTGCTGAAACTCACCTCCGTGGCTGAGATATGAACGCTTTTGTCTCGCCGTTTACCGCCATTGCTCGAGCGCTCTCTTCGACTTCCGGTGGCAGTACCGTTCTCAGGAAGGCACACGAAGATTCTGACCACACGGCCGTGATCGCTGTCGTTCACTGACACTTACATGCCAAAACTCACCGTGCTGGCTAAGTTGTAAGTGCTGTAATAATGTCTTGTCTTCCTTTTGGCCGCCATTGCTCGCGATCGACTGAGCGTGGTTGCCACGTGGCATGTGCGTTAATTGGAACGAATTGCAATAATTAGCTTGCGCTACGGCGAGGCAACGCGGGGTTGCAACGGCTACCAGGAGTGCGGTTGCCCCTCGAAATAAATAAATAAATAAATATATGGAAAATTCACAGCAAACTCGTCTATGTGGGGCTCGCTCAGGCTCGCCCCAATAACCTGCAAGTAGATCTTCAAAAATGATTATGGGTTTGCATGGCTGCTCATGAATCCTCTTACCAAGACTGCTGCTACGTAGCTCTAATACTTAATTCAGGACAATGAATACTCACCCATCCAGTGTGCTGCACTCAGCCATCCCAAGTGCATACTAAAGCTCACTCAGCTCTAGCTAGCTAGCTATAGGCCTATAGATAAGTGCTGAAAGAATTGGCCAAGGTGTTGACTAATTAAACATCAAGCCCAGACACGACCATACTGCTTTCACCCTTTGGGTGAACATTCCTGACCCACCCCTTGCTCACACAGAACCTCCAAGGATATTGACGCTCACTTAAGCTATCATAGCTAACAGATTTTGCAGTCATAATAAAGGGTTAAGCAGCTGCCATGTCCTCTGCATGATTCTAGCTGATACCAAGTCGTGCCGAGACACATCAAGTCTTTTAAAGACTCACTTGTTACTACCTTCCTACCCCTCTGGAATTGTAAGCTATGGGACTGCAGCTGCATATATACTCCCTTGATCTGTACAGAGGTTTGCATAAAGCTTGCAACAAACACTGCTGAGTAGGCTTGCGGAAATTATGCCGGGAATAATAAAAGAATAATAGGTAGCACAAAGAATGAAGAATATTTCCGGAATAATCGGTGAGTTTACCGGGGACGTAGCGGAAATGGCTGCTAGCGACTGTTCGTCGGAGAAAGGAGAGTGTAGCCAATCTACTAGCTCTCTACTAGGTAGGCTCAAATTCCCAGAGCCCTCTGAGTTAGCTAGGAAGCGTGAAGTAAAAGCTAACCCTCCGGTTCGAGTGAAGAGAAGCCAGCGACGGTCTTTACTAAGGCTATCTCGATCGCCGACGCAACGTGTGAAGGAGAGTTCGGTCTCACGGTTTGGTTTTTCATTGAGAATAATAGGTGGCTGTCTTGGGAATAATTTTTTTCTAGGAAGAATAATAGGTAAAATTTTTAGGAATAAAAGAATAGAATAATGGGCAAAATTTGGGGAATAATTTCCGCAAGCCTACTGCTGAGACTAGAAAACCACAAGTCCCACCCTGTGTACGTAGTGACGTTGTATTACAGCTAGGAAGCGCTAAGTGGGTAGGAAGCAAATTATTGTACATGTGTACTACTAAGTAATGGCACAGGGTGGGACTTGTGGTTTTCTAGTCTCAGCACTGTAAGCAGGGCTTGTTGCAAGCTTTATGCAAACCTCTGTACATGTCCACCCAGTGGACATTTATGTCACTCATGTGATGAGTATTGAATTAACACTGGCTAGATGTATACGAAACCCGTTCTTTTTGAGTGTATAGTCTACACAAATTGTGTTGGTTTTGTGCAGGGACGAAAAGGATCTCGAAATCTGTTCTATTGAATCTATCGAAGCAAGGGGATTCTGATGCAAAGAATGCTGTCAATTCGTGGAACAAGTTTAATGCAGCGATTAGAAGACTTGTTAAAGAAACTCATGTAAGTTGGTCACGGCCTGCACATAGTAACATAATTTTCTTAGTATAATGTTTGACCAATCAGATTGCGGCAGACTGAGTATAATATTAATTTGTGGAGTTAAACTCCTAACTATAAGCAACAGCTACTACTCACCCAAATTTGTGCCATTGACACTCTTTTGTGGATAGCTATTGTCGCGCCATGGAAGCTAAGCACGGTCAGAATCTGTCCGACACTTGGAGTCCATGTGTACTAAACATGCATGATGACCGAATACAATCAACGCTAGCAAACAGTTCCTCTCCTCTTTGGACATTATCACGCAATGTTGATCAGCTGGCATCGCCCCAATTGAGCACATGTGCCTTAGCATGAATGTAAACGTTTATAAGCACGTATCCAGGTTACAAGCACACATAACCTTACGATGAACAGCAATAGGTGCCTGTGCTTCTTGTGGTACTGCATTATTAACTAGAGCAGCAATGATATTGTGTTTTGGTGTGTAGCTAGACATAATTATTATACATTGTGATACATTGATATGATTATAGTAAGCTCTAGGTTAGCCCCGTTCCCAGGCCTCCATGCCCAGCTTTTGTCACTTGCTGTACACAATGCATCCGATTTTCATACTGCAAGCGACATAAGCTGAGCGTGGAGGCCTGAGAACGAGGCTACTCTATATAGGGCAGGTCAAAGTGAGGAATGTAGGTCATCACTGTCATTACAACGGGTGTCACTAACCACTGAACTGGACTGGACTGCCATGGACTGTCAAAACACCACAAATTGCCTAACGGAATAATTTTAATGACCCAACAATTTTCCTTGCACATCCGTGGTTTGCTGGCATGCTAATACGTTGTTGTTTTTTGTAGCTCATGTGCTTTGTTCCCCAAATACAGAGTACTGTGCTATCTGTCTGCATCGGTTTGAAGACATCGAAATGGTTGGTGAGGCAGATGATCCCATATTGGTGGGGGACAACAGGGGCGAACATAGCGGCAGCAAGCACAGTTCACCTTGCCTTCTGCTTGCCTTGCCGTTCACCTTGCTGTTCGCCTTGCTGCTCACCTTGCCCATCCACTGTTTTGTCCACCCGAGTCGAGGTCCTTGCAATTTGTCCCATCAGCCATGTGCCGCACGGCTACACCGTTTGCATGCACAGATCACGTTTCAGTACTAGTGTTCGTTGATGATAACGATACCAATTACATTCTGCGTGCCGGAGTGGATATACAGCACACATGCACCAACTGCCTACACCATCCACATCAGTACTTACAGGGTAGAAATGGCCCCTGTAGCTGTCCGTAGGTCAACGCAAATGATCTGTTTGGTGGATTACTTGCATGAGCCTCCATAGACAATTCGTTGGCAATTTCGTTTCTGGTTGTTTATTATTTGACAGTCCAGTCCAGTCCAGCTCAGTCCAGTGATTAGTGACAACTACATATCGTTCTTCAAGTTTCACTTGTAACAAATAACAAGTGATGTTTTGGATAGGTTTTCGAATTAGTATCCCCTCTAAAAGAGTCCAATATGCAATGTATTATGACTGTCAGTATTGCTGTATGTCGATATAATGTTGCAGCTCTATGTGGTTTTTGCTGCTATTTAGTTTCTCTTTTCACCTGAACATTGTAGTGGGAAGGAAGTGGAGGCATGGTGAAGTGCAAAGGGACGTCGAAAGAAGAAGCGTCCATAAACCGATCGAAGAGAGAACTAGTGGTGACAGATAAAAGGGTAATCAAATGCTTTTGCCAATACGAACTGGAGAGTGAGGATCCAGAGGGAGTGGGTGTGGTTCTTCTTGACCGCGCTTACGCAGAGGACCATGTCCGGCACTGTTTAAATTCCACTAAAACTGCCAAGGTATGACTCCAATTAATTGTACCTGCATGCATTCAACCAAGCTGTACTGTGCATGTTTTGACGATGAAAGAAGGCTTGCTAATCAAATTATTGCTGGATGGGTAAAGGCTAAACCTACCACGGCCATTCCTGATTCTCGAGGTCAGGTATCCAGCAATGTTTTATGGTTGCCTGTATTGCGGGGCGGTTATAGTAATGAGTTCAAATGTACTACAGTTGTTAATTCACCCCATCCAGTAAACCCCCGCATTCTTGAGTTCCACTCGTTAACAGGCCCGTAGGAAGCAATTTTAGTTTGGTCAGGCGGAGAGCGCTTTGAGCGATGAAATCGTGGCAGCGCAATGGCGCGCGCAGCTCGCCAATCGAGAAGTGAAGCCAGCGCGTGAAGCAAGCGCGCAAAGCGCGTCATACAAGGGGGTCTGGGGGCCCTCCCCCATGAAAATTTTGAATTTTAGACCTTCTGAGATCGTTTCTGGTGCAATCTTGGGCAAGATTCAGCAACTTGCTAGCCAGACTGAGCATATTATTGGTCCAGCGGCCGCCGCACCTGCCGCACCTACTCCTACGGCCCTGGTTAAACCCCCCTCTGATGAGCATCTTTAGGGTATCTCTACTACACATGTGCATGCTGTGAAGTGTATGTAGATTTTAGCTTAGTGAACAAACTTACAAGCCTGCCATGGTGTTTTAATTTTGTTTCATCCTATCAAAACACACAAGTCACTGCAAGGGGAAAGTAGATTTTATGCACCTTATCCACCCCTCACGTATACAGAGAAGGAAGATAGATACTGGAAGAATGGAGTATGAGTCTGAAGAGGAAAGTGAGGCTGAAGAGGTAAAAACTTTATTCTCTAGTTGACATACACAAAGCACCGATGTCATCCTATGTAATATTGTAATGCGCTCTTGTTTGTGGTGAAGTTTGGTTGGTGGTGAAATGAAATTTCTTGTGGTGAAATTTCTCTTTGGTTTGTGGTGAAATTTCTCTTTGGTTTGTGGTGAAATTTCTCTTTGGTTTGTGGTGAAATTTCTCTTTGGTTTGTGGTGAAATTTCTCTATGGTTTGTGGTGAAATTTCTTTTTGGTTGTGGTAAAATTTCTCTACGGTTTGTGGTGAAATTTCTCTAGTTTGTGGTAAAATTTCTCTATGGTTTGTGGTGAAATTTCTCTCTGGTTTGTGGTGAAATTGACCATGTTGGGATCTGTGGTGAAATTGACCACAGAGACTGCAAAAGTACAGTTTATTATAATAACAATTCATATTAAATTTTATGGTCTTGCTTCACCTGTTTTACAGATCTTTACGTAAAATAGTAAATCGTCAACAACTTCTCCCTGATTCACTCACTACCCCTCTCCCCTCCCACTGCACAAGTGGGAGGGGAGAGTGGAAGCTGTTCTCTGGTTGAGACTGTTTACTGTTCTGTTCAGGTTGAGAGATTTACGCGGGAGTCTGAGGAATGGCGGTCCAGAGCTGCAGAGTGGAAGGTCGGGTATGATGCAGTGGAGGACGAGGTGCAAAAGGAGAGAAGTCGGAGCGAGGCTTTCGAGAGAAAGATTGCTGATTTGGAAACATTGAATGATCGGTTACAGCAAGAGAGACATGTACGTTTTTGCCTGTATGTGCAGACCAGTACATCCTCCCATTCCCAGTCCCCTCCCTTTCCTGAGTTCCCTCCTCCTCCCCACCCCCTCCCCCCTTCCCCCATCCTCCCCCCTCCCT
The DNA here is from genome assembly GCA_963931865.1 of Axinella damicornis. Lineage (NCBI taxonomy): Eukaryota > Metazoa > Porifera > Demospongiae > Axinellida > Axinellidae > Axinella > Axinella damicornis. The sequence continues at coordinate 11,901,942 of OZ007512.1, read as the reverse complement.
TCTCTCCCTCCACTCTTACGCCACCACATGCATCCCTCTCCCTCCCACTGATGATGGTTTCTCTTTATTTGTGCATGCAGGAATTACAATCCAGAGCTGTCGAGTGTGAGGCCATGCTAAATGCAATGGAGGTTAGAGTTAACAGATGACACCAAATACAGTTGCACCCAACACAAGTTTTTAGTTGCAAATGGAGGAGTTTCTCAGTGTAACACTTGGCGCTGTGATTGATTGCGTAGTGTATTGTGCTTATAATTATAAAGTGTTCATGTGATTGAAAATGCCTTAGACAATGCCCCGTAACTCCATCTTGGTGTGCTTTGAGGACTTCATTTTGCATCAGTAGTAATGCATCCCTTACAATAATCTGCATCTAATTCAGATTGTGAGTAAATATGTGTATTCAAACCCGCAAAATGGTCCGTTTTCACAAATCAATGAACCACAAAAGCTCTTACTATTATTCTACTCTATTATCAGAAGCGTGACGATCAAGAGGCAGAGCAGCTTTCTGAAGGAATGAAGAAGCTTGTTGCAGACTATATCACACAAATTAACAAGTTGAAGGCACAAGTCAGGACGTTGGAAGAGGAGAAGGAAACTCTGCTGAACGAAATCCAGATTGCAAGGACTGAGGTTGGTATATCTGTGTGTCTTTAACTAATAGTGATTGTGAGAGGGCACATTGCGATTCTGGCAATGATTTAAGTCACCCATGCAGTTAGAGTCTGGATTTCATTGTTGTATCAGATCGGAATCATGAACATTGCTTAAATAACTCCTGCTCTGGAGGTTATCAATCCCATATGTACCATGCATATTCGAAGTTGACAGCTTCCAAACTGCATCTGTGTAGCACAACATAATGGAATTCTTACTCAGCACACCCCCCACAGTCATTCAATGTCCATGTACAACCAAGAGTTCATAACAAGAGTGTACACTCAGTTGCACATGTGCAACTGCCATATGGTATCCACTAGCTACCACCATCTGGGCAGTATGACAAAGACAATCAGTGGTGAAGTAGTAGCAGCTGTATGCTCCTAAGTGTGAAATACAGAGTTTACACAGCCTATGTACTTGACCTCTTGGTACAACTAAGTTACATCTACCACACATCTACCTTTGACATCCCATCCCTCATAATTTTATGGGTGTAGGTACAATGAAACTGAAGTGCCATCACACCACTGCCAAAATTAGCACAAGCTGTATATTAATTGTCTACGTCATACTGCCCTAGTTGATACCATATGGCAGTTGCACACTCTTATTGTTATGAATTCTTGATATTAACCATGTCCTACTCCACATAATATATCTCATTCCTGTAATCACTCACTGCTTGGAATCAATCCTTTGTTCCCTACAGAATGAGCGAATTGAGCTAGCCCATTACCGAATTGAATCATTCAGCAAGCTGGAAGAGGGTGTGAGCAAGGGGTCAGGTTCTTTTGGCTCAATCCATCTCATCGAAGTGAATGGCGTTCCATGTGTGGCAAAACGGCTCCATGATATCCTAGTTGGTCGTGGTCAAACAATAGTAGTCGAAAGGAAACAGAAACGATCCATCGAGCAAACATTTCATAGAGAGTGTGTCCTTCTCAGTCGACTGAGACACCCAAACATCGTGCAGTTCATGGGCGTGCACTACGGTGAAGACCCGTCCGATCTCACCCTCATCATGGAGTGCCTTCCAATGGACCTGGAGAAGTGCTTGCATCAGTATCCCAACCTCCCACTCTCAATCAAAATCTCAATTCTTCTCGACGTATCGTATGGTCTGCTCCACCTCCACTCCCAGACACCTCCCATCATCCACCGAGATCTCACGGCAGCCAATATCCTCCTCACTCCCGACATGAGAGCCAAAATTGCAGATCTCGGTGTTTCAAAGATTTTAGACCTGCATCCCCTTCATGGGGCTTCTCAAACTGCAGGTCCAGGTACTCTTGCGTATATGCCTCCGGAGGCTCGGCAACTAGTTCCAGCCTATGACACCAAATTGGATGATTTTTCGTTTGGAGTTGTTGCACTATATGTTGCCAACCAGGAGTTCCCAATGCCAGAAGAACGAGGCACTGCTGAAGCATTCCAGAAACAAGAAACCCAAATTGAGAAGAGGAGGGAGTGGGTTGATCGAGTAGGAAAAAGCCACCCATTGTATGAGCTAATCACTTCCTGTCTTCAGGATTTACCCGATAAGAGGCCGACTACTTCTCAGATCAATGCTAATCTGATGCAGCTAAGCAAACATCACCCACGTCGATTCCAAGATATCATGGAAATGAATCAGCACATCAGTCGTTTGGTAGGTGGACACTGCTATTAATCTGGTATATAGTATGTAGCATCCTAGCCTCATTCCCAGGCTATGCAGAGTACTCCCCGTGTACTGGAAACAAGGCCAGTAGCATCCTTAAACTATATATACGTATGTGATAGAAGCAGGGGAGAATTATCTTGGCATAGTATAAAAATCGTAGTGCAATAATTCTGTTTTATATGTCTGCATGTGTATGATGTATAATATTTATTTTCTCTGTAGAAACAGGCCATCTCTGCATCAATGTCTGAGCTGCAGAGTCAAGCCAGTGTGCTCAAGAAGATAGTGGAGGTCAGTGCACTAAATACATAACTGAGTCTACAATGTCATGTACCTGTTGTGGCTGCATGTTAGCAGTGCCAAGTGATCGAAAAAGTTTTCAGGACCAGTCAAATCATTCACCAGGACAAATGATCTTACCACTAAGTCACCTACCAGAATAGTGATATTGAAGTCAACATTCATGCATTGTTACATCCCGTGTGCTGCTCATTGCAGTACAATAAAATGTAACTGGACTATGTAGCCACAACAGGAACAATTAAGGCAGTTGCTAATTTTGTCTGCCCATCCATGAATGATTTGCTGTTCACTGTGTGCACAGGAAATGCATGAGCTTTGTTTCTTTACTTTTGATTCACAGGAAGTCTGACACCCATGGCATCTGCTTAGGTTGATACTATAAGTTTAGTGTTATATTGTTGGTTTTATAGCGAGCAAGAGAGCGATAGACTACAAGGACAGTGCAATTGGCCTGACTTATCCCATTCTTGTATTTCCCTTACTGTACCATTATTCTGTCTGATAGCTAGCTAATTCTTGAGAATATTGCTGAAGATTTCAAGTCAACATTGACTGGAATAATTATGAGGGATGACTGATCAAGAAGATCTTGTAGTTATGTGATATGCATGAACCTGCTGGTTGCAGGAATGATTCCATACGAGGAGAGGAAATAGCTCCAGCTGGTGATTGCTAGCTGGGAAAGGACATGCAATCATGTTCGCGCGGGAGTCCAAGGAATGGCAGTCCTGGGCTGCAGAGTGCAAAAGGAGAGAAGTCGGAGCGAAGCTCGCGAGAGCTGATTTGAATGATCGGCTACGAGACCTGTAAGTCTGCAAAGAGTGACTGTGTATGACGACTAGTACCTCCTCCGTCCTTTCCTCTCCCCTCCCCTCTTCCCTCCACTTCCTTCTCTCCACTTCTCCCTTCCACTCCTCCCTCTTCTCCCTTCCCCCTCATTCCTCCGTCATGCACTTACCCCTCTCCCCTCGCACTGCAGTCTTTGCCAGCCAAGACAGAGTCGCAAACTTTGTCCCATGTGAAAGCCTCTCCACCGATGCAGGGTTTTTCAATGAAGCCTCTCAACATTCAGTCAGTTATAAAATTGGTATCACCTCGCATGATATAGGGTGGGTCTCTGGTTGAGACTGTTTACTCCTCCTCCCCACCCCCTCCTCCTTCCATCTCTCCCTCCACTCTTACGCCACCACATGCATCCCTCTCCCTCCCACTGATGATGGTTTCTCTTTATTTGTGCATGCAGGAATTACAAGAGTCATGCAAGAGTTATGGATACATGAACAGATGACGCCAAATATACAGTTGCACCGAACACAAAATTTTAATTGCAAATAGCTAGTCCACTAATGGTAATCGTACATAATTACGTTACGGTAAGTGAACAGGCGCAAAAAAAATTAGTACTGCATGGAGGAGTTTCTCAGTGTAACACTTGTCACTGTGATTGATTCGTACAGAGGGAAAATGATGACCTCAAACATGAAGTATTGGAACTCAATGGACAAATCCAGAGGTACTCACAGCAAATGCAGTCTCGACAGTCCCACAAAAGTATAACTTCTGGGAAGTCCCACGAAATGAAATCACCCTCAACATGCAAAAGTTTCTTGGTACAGGAGCTTGGGGCTTTGTTGTGGAGGGCAATTTCGAGGTCAGCAAGTGGCTGTGAAATGCTTGCATGATTTGATCCGACAGCCAGAAGTTATCGAGATAATTCGCAAGGAAATTGGCATCATGGCGCAGATTCGACATCCCAACCTGTTGTTGCTCATAGCTGCTGTAATCGATGCAAAAAATGACCCACTCATTGTTACAGAATTGTTTGACACCTCACTTAGAAAGGCATACGAGAATCACCGTCTGCACAATTCTAGCAAGCTGAGTATCGTCCATGATGTGCGTCTGCTCTTCACTAACAAGGAGAAATCATCCACCGAGATGTGAGCTCTGCTAACGTCCTTTTGGAGGCCAAACCAACAACCAATGGAAAGCGAAACTCTCTGATTTTGGTTCTGCAAAGCTTGCAATCGAGGCCAAGACCACAGGCCCAGCCCTGAAATCCGCAAAGATCCGTCAAACAGAGAAGTTGGGATGTCTACAGCTATGGAGTTCTCCTGTGTGAAGTGATTGTAGAGCAGATACATTGACATAATTATAGTTAAGCTATACACTACATGTTGTCCAAGTTCTACTTACAGCAAAAACGAGTGATATGTTTTTTCTTTAGTATCCCTTGTAAAAAAAGTCAATATAAAAATTATTGCACTATAATTATTTCTTATGACTGTCAGTATTGCTACACTTCAAGATGTAGATATTATATTATGGTATACGTAGTCGAACGCTTTTGGCAGTATGACTGATTGGAGACCAAGGATGGAGTGGATGTGGTAGTTCTTGACCGTGTCTCTTCCTTGGTTGTGCCTTGGCACTTCGACATGCCTCCACTTCCTTCCCACTACAATGTTCCGGTAAAAGGAGAACTACATCATCACAGGAGGTCACCCTTGTAACCATTCTCGCTTCACCCAGTCACAGCGCTATAGCTTGGCTGAGGGTTTCTGCCTCGGTAGCTAGTGCGATGTCAGGACGACACAATCCCACTCCTGACACCAATTGTGGCGCAGTTCCCGTTCTTGAACACAACCGGTACACGCAGCGCAGAGTTTCACCTTTGGCAATTGATGGTCATACTAGCAGCTCTCACACACTGACTGTACAACCATGGCTTTTTATAAGGTACCAGTTGTAGATGACAATGCACACATAAATCATGGACAATGACCCAAACATGCCAAGACAGACAGTCTGGCTCCAAGCACGACTCCCAGCACAATGCCAACATCATGTGCAATCTGCTGCAATCACTTGTCGACCCATTATGCTACAATATAGTGGACAAGGTGCATTGATGATCACTTACTGTATGCAACAGCAAGAAAATGTGTTATCATGCTCAGCATGCAGTTATTGTCATCTGTTGTTTACCTGTATACAGCTAGGTGTGAAGTGTTTGTTTAATTTTGTATACTGTTCCTCCAATTGGATTTATTCAATGATGACACAGCAAAATGCATAGCTACGTATCATTTCTATCCTCATGTGCAAATCGAAGAATCTTGCCGCCAACATGCAGTAGCCAGAGGACCTTAGCTGCTCTCTTAGGCTTGTAGATTTGGATCCTCGCATACAAATTGAAGAATCATGCATGGCACAGATTCGACACCCAAACCTTGTCCTGCTGCTGATAGCTGCTGTGGCAGAAAATGATCCCCTCATTGTAACGGAATTGCCCAATATTATCACTTTGCAAGGCTTATGAGAAAAACCTTCTTCAACATCCCTGCAAACTAAATATCTTCCGAAACACTGCATCACCTCTCTTCATCTTCACCATCGAGGAGAAATCATCCACAGAGACGTTAGTTCTGCTAATGTCCTTTTGGAGGCATACCAAACAACCAGCTGTGGAAAGCTAAGCTCTCTGATTATGGTTCTGCTAAACTCTCAATAATGAAGCCAAGAGCACAGGCCCAGATGCACCTGCTTACACATCCCCTGAAGTCCGACGGGAGACAGGGATTCGTCAGACAGGCCCCTGAGCAAGGGGGCTGAGCCCCCCCAAACAACAGACTGGATGGTACTAGCTATCCCACGAAATCCAGCACTAATCTGTAGCTATGTCACCTCGTTTCTTGGGGGCTGGCATGGGCTGGCGTCTCTAACTTGCAGTGCAAAGCACGAAGGTGCCACGAGAGCCCATCCTGATAACTGAAAATGAAGGCGAAAATTTTTTCCACGCTACGCGCCTCTATGCACTGCCTTCGGCAGCGTGCAATTGTGCTATTAGCCCCCCCCCCCCCCCCCCCCCCCCCCACTTTTTGGTAGCTGTCTCGGCCCCTGAGTTTGCGTGGCAACAGAGTTCCAAGCCCCCTCCACCTGCTGCAGCACGTTTTCCTCACCTCTGACAACAAACCACCATTTTTGAATACGTATAGGGTTGTTGGCAGCAGTCTTGAAGTTTCTTTTGACTGTTAGCTGGGTGACATCAACTGTGGTTAGCTGATTCAGTGCATTGGTTACTGCTGTGGGGGTAGTGGTTCTCATTGTTCCCCAGATTCTTCGTGCGCCTGAAATTACAACACGCTTCCGTTGCCTTGGCTGGGTTGCCAGGGGCTCGCTCGTGTTATTCTTTTCAGCTGTACCGCGGCCCTGTTCTCGTCGTTTATGGGGTGACGCTTACTCGCTCTGCCAGCTACGACATTCCAGCTTGGTCTGGCTTCCTTCGAGGGCCTGCGACCTGTGTTCTGCACGGTACTTGCTTTCAGTGCCACAACGGAGTCTTTCAGCTGGAGAAGTTCAGCACGAAGCGCGGCAACTTCGTCTTTCAGAAGCGTTATAGCTCCTTCTTGGCCTTCACGTTGACACGTAGGGCATAGGAACGCCTCTTCAGAGTTTGCCAAGGCCTCAAAACGCCTTCTGGAGAGACCCGCGCAGTGACGATGCAGCCATGCATGGCAGGAGCCATCACAAAAGACCGCGTCCTGCCCTTTGCCTCGGCCTTTTGCTTCACGAATAGTATCTTCACAGACGGCGGCAGGTATGTCCTGATGTTCCACCAGCAGAACTAGCGGTAGCGGTAGCACTAGTCTCAGGAACCTTTCTCTTAGTTTTCGCCATCTTCATCGTTCACCAAAAATTGGACGTCAGTTGTAGCTAGCTTCGCTTGCTCATGCAGCATGTGCAGCTACTACCCCCTCGTTCACCTACTCTCCCGACTGCGTCCGCTTCAACTGCTACGGTATTCAACTTGCTATCGCCTGTTCCAGAGACGCTACAGAGACCAGACAAACTCCAGAGCAGAGGCAGGTCCTACCTATACAACATAAGCTTACCTCGATTTGAAACAAAACCGCTGAGAGATGGCTGCAATACAACGGTTATAACTTCGAACCGCTTTGACTGTTCACTCCGTGCAGTGAGCCATCGCTCTGGAAAGTACAACAGTTGCAGTTCAGCGAAGGTAAGACTTCTAGCTTGGATACGTCGGTGTGGCTCTCTTCTGCCGTTGACTTGTCTCCGTATGCGATCGTAGCTACTGTACTAGTACATAGTGGTCTTGAATAGATGACGTTTTATGACGGTCGCGGCACGCATCACGTGCGAAACCGGAGTCCTTGCAATTGCAATTTTCAGGCCAGACCGGAAGTCACGTGAATGCAAATTCAAATCGTAAGAGCTCGAGCGCTCTCGATCTCACAGAAAATGGCTTCGTGTGAACCAGGGCGGACAAGCGCTTACAGCAAAGACTTACGCCGGGTCCTACAATGGTATTCTGTACACTAATCACCGGTAGATCCACAAGGCTGACTAGTAAGAAGGCGCGATTGGGCGCTTTGCGGTCGAATCACTTGCTGAAGCTGTCGAATTAACTTCCTGCGGTACAGCATTCAACTGTGACTCATAAACGCTGCCTGGAAATGACTGAGTCTGCTAGTCTATCTACTGTACTTAGCTCGCATGCATGACAACTTGTGATTACTAGACGCTGATTGGTCAGAGAACTGCTGTCATGTGACTTCCGTTCTACAAATTCAGTTGCAAGATCTTCTGTAGTCTCGTGCCCAGACCCGGTACCCTCCGTACACGTTTCCGGCTGGGCACGAGACTGATATTCCGGGGTTGGTGCAAAACCTGGACTCTGGACTCTGGACTGGACCGTGGACTGGACTCTGGACTGCATTTTGGACTGGATTTTGGACTGGATATTGGACTTGACTTCGTACGCATGGCCCTGAAGGCATGTCAGAGGTCGCTATATCTCTGTCTCAGTGGATGCCTATGGGAACCTAAGTGGGGACGACGTGGAGTAGCTACCCTGAGATCTGCTGGTGGAGGCTGGGGCTCTATCCTACAGGATTATTTCTGCTGGAGCAAATATCAGGAATCTGGTCGTTCCTGGCAGAACAGAGCGTGTGCCGTTGATCGTTATGCAGTTTGCTGTCTGGGTGAGCTACCAGACTGATTTCGTGTCTGTGATGACGATGTTGTGCGTTAAGTTCTCTGCTGAGGATGGGCTCTATCCTACAGGATTATTTCTACGGATATCAGAACCCTGGTCACTTGATGGAAGTGGAACAGAGCGTGCTAGCTGTTGAGCTTGAACCAACTGATCATGTGTGTGTGTTGTATTTGTTGTGGACCAGCTTGGTCTTCTGTATGCCTTCTGGGCCATGAATGATTGAGTCCAATATCCAGTCCAAAATCCAGTCCAGAGTCCAGTCCACGGTCCAGTCCAGAGTGCAGTCCACGGTCCAGTCCAGAGTGCAGTCCACGGTCCAGTCCAGAGTCCAGAGTCCAGGTTTTGCACTGACCCGATATTCCGTACACGTTTCCGGCTGGGCACGAGACTCGCCTTCTCCAGCTAGCTCCGTCGTTCGTAACAAAAATCAAATCCTTATACCGGTACTCCGGGTTAGACAGCGTATTTCCCCGGGGTTGTAAGAACGCGCACCCTTATTTCCCCGGGGCTGTAAGCTAGCTTATTTTCCCGGGGTTGTAAGCTCGCGCGCCTTTATTTCCCCGGGCTGTAAGCTAGCTTATTTTCCTGGGGATGTAAGCTAGCTTATTTTCCCGGGGATGTAAGCTAGCTTATTTTCCTGGGGATGTAAGCTAGCTTTTTTCCCCGGGGTTGTTTTGCCGTGACTTTCGGTATACTTTAATTTTCCGTGGTACCCCTCGAAACTTTGGACTCGAAACTTTGCTCAAGAACCCCGCACAATGTGTATTGTTCTTTTGGAGTACAGGAGGAGCATTGGGAGAATATCGCAGGCTGGATAACTGCTGTGAGTTAGGGTCCTGTCAACAATGCTATGCAGTCAAATTTCATAAACTGAGGTACTATTCTACCCAAAATCTCAGCCTTTTCTGCTGTCTGAGTCAATCCTGAATGCCCAACTCTTTTAGCTAGTTGCATATAATTGACCCAATTGGTTCATGCTATGGCCTCATGACCGTTATAGTTTGCAGAAAGCCTGAATCAATTCACCTGAGTATGTCGTACGTACATGTACGCACGGCATCAAATGGCATACTGTCAGGCACATAAACTATGAAAGCTGCGGAGGGCATAGGCAGTAGGGTTTCCTCTTCTGAGAATGTACAAAAAATAGTTTCAGTGGCATACTACCGAGGCCGTACAATGCTGAAAGTAGGTACTGCTATATGGCATGCTGGCCAGATGGTGGGAGGGGCAGGGGGCCGAGGAGGGGGGAGCTCAGATCAAGGATAATTAAAAGTGAATGTGGATTGGAAATGGCAATATAAATTTACTACGTCATCCGCATTGCGCTTACTTTGTGTTAGGTTATCTTGACCAAGGAAGCACCAGAGAGATGAAACTACTTGCTATCGATGCTTGTGTTGTTACTGCACTAGGCTATTGAGTTTCTTTGCCCTCGTAAGAACGGAAGCTAGGTGCGCAGCCTCTCTGTCATTAAATTGGGCCTGTGACACGTGATTACTTGTGTTACGTTATCTCGACTAAGAAAGCACCTAGCGATATGAAACGACTTGCTGTCAATGCTGCTGTGGTTGCTGCATTAGGCTATTGAGTTTCAGGAAGAAGTCTGATCTGGGAGCGAGGCTAACGCCTGTGCACGCAACACGGATTGTGACATCATTTGTATTGCTGTTTCCAATCCACGTTCCGTTTTAATTATCCTTGCTCAGATGAATCTCTGGACAACAGTCCCAAGACTCACCACAAAGGTTTCAAGCCTCCATCCCCTCAATGTCATGTGCATATTTGGGGGAGTGTGGTACTGTAGTCGCTTGGTATGACAGTTGAACCTGTGCGTAAAAGTGTGTATTGTGCTTCTTACAGGAGGATCAAAAACCTTACAGGCTGGATAACTGTGAGTTAAGATCCGTCAACTATGCTATGCAATCTCAGTGCCAAAATCCGAAACTGAAACAATATTTATGGAGTATCATTGATTTTTGTCTCTACCACCCTTTCTGCTGTCTGAGGGTGACGTAAGTGGCTGACTTGAATGTCCAACTCTTTAGCTGCATGTAAATGACCTGATTGGTTCATGCTATGGTCTCATGTATAAGTCCGTTATAATTTGCAGACAGGAAATTATTGATTCACCTGACTAGGTTGTATGTATGCACAGCATGAAATAGCATAGCCTCGCGTGAAGGTAGTCGTGCAAGATTAGAAATGGCATACTGTCAGGTACATTAATTACCATTGACAGTTTCAGAATCTTGAGGTAGGGTACCGCAGGCCAGACTGGCCTGCGAGACTAGGTACTGGCTACCAACGGAGGGGGCTGTCCAGGTATGCAGTATGCTTGAAACTGAACTGCATGCATTGTGTAAAACAGTGGACACTGGTCCAGCAGGAAGTAGACACACTTGCTCATTCAGCACTGGCCATGGACTAACCTATCCTAACCATTGCCCTACTTAAAATTCCTGCAGGACTAATAACTACTTCATAGAGAAAGGATATCCAATTAGCTAGCTAGGCAGGAAATTATTGATTCACCTGAGTATGTCATACGTATGCACAGCATGAAATGGCATACTGTCAGGTACATTAATTACCATTGATAGTTTCAGACTCTCAAGGGTAGGGTACCGACTAGTCTTGCGGGCCAGACTGGCCCTACTGGCTACCAACAGAGAGGGTTGTCCAGGTATGCAGTATGCGTGAAACTGAACTGCATGCATTGTGTAAAACATTAATGATACAATATCAGACCGGTATCTTAGATACCGGTCTGATATTGTATCATTAATGTTTTACACAATGCATTCTACTGTGAACTAACTATGTAACTATGTGCAGCAAGCTTCACAACCAACTAGTTGGAGATGCTGAGGTCTAAACAAAAGGAAGTGGATACTGGTCCAACAGGAAGTAGACACACATGCTCATTCAGCGATGGCTATGGACCTAACCTACCCTAACCATTGCCCTACTTAAATTCCTGCGGGACTAATATAACCAGAAAAGGATAGCAAAGCCACTGAATTAGCTAGCTAAACTATTAAGTTTGGCTGTGTTCCCAGGCCGTTCCCATCGCCAGCATTTGATTGCTTGCAGTATGAATCTATACATGGTGGGGTGGAGGCCCGGGAGACCGGTCGCAGTGCCATCAGGTAGACACACGGAGGGCAGCTCAGTGCCCAACGAAGATTCTTGATATCCTTTCTTGTACTGTCCATCCAATGGTTGGATATCAGCAAGGCAGAAGATTGATACAGATATTGTAACGGTTGGTCACCACCCCCCATGTGTCTACTGTCTGTCTACCTGATGTCATTGCATGTGACCACCTCTCCCAGGTGTTCCTTCCCCCACCTTATTTGCATACAGCAAGTAGTCAGATACTGGCGGTGGGAACAGCCTTATACCACATAGGCAAGTGGGGTGACACTCCCATAATTTTATTTGCTGTAGTCACAGTTGCGACCGGGCATTTTGACCCTGTGTACATGTACTAAGGAAGGGATGGAGTCGCTACGCATTCTTCCGTATATTATAGGATCAAGTGTAATTAATGTGCACGCGGTCAAACGGTCAATGGCTGAAATACAGTGCAGTCAAACAGTCAAGAGTCTTTCTGCAATGCAGTCAAGTAGCACAAAAAAAAATTCTTGCCCCCGGTCACATGCAGCTGTGACTATCACGTCTATGGAAGTGTCACACCCTTGATATATACATGTATAATGGTTGCTGTAGTGAAACATATTGGGGTTGCAATGCCTACCAGGAGTGCGGTTGCCCCTCGATATATTATACATAGTAGTGAAATGTAATGAAATGGCCAATAAGCCATTAGAAATAGCTACAGTGTGTTAACTACAGCAAGGTACGTAGCTTCAAACATCGTGTAGCTATATTGCTGTTCCATCCATATAGGTGTATATATATATTGCTGATTGGAGCTGATCAAGTTCGACGTACTTTCTACAAGTCACTTTACAAGTATATTTCTCTACCTTTTTGTATACGCTGGATTAATTTTTTGTTCTGTTCCCTGATCGAATAATAATTATTATGAATTCGAAGTCAATAATACAAAATCATGAGTTACAATGTTGTGCATTCCAAGAAGACTGTTCATTCAAGTTAAACTTGTGCATACATATATTAGGTCGAGAGATGATTAAACATCACTGCTGAACTATATATGTATGTGCCCTATTAGCTAGGCCATAGCTGATGAGCTTCTGACAGTTACAGTTGGCAAGCAACAATGAGTGATCATAATTATTCGTCTTGGTGTAAGTGTTCATCTTGGATTGTGCCGGTAGTGATCAGTAAAGACTAACTGTCATCAGGGAGGAAGAGCTAGAGGGAGGGATCGAGAGGGGCCGGGCCGGGGGGGGGGGGGGGGGGGGGGGGGGGGGGGGGGGGGGGGGGGGGGATATAGAGGGTGGGAAGGGAGGAGGAAGAAGAGGCAGGTATTCAACTCAAAGTATAGATAATCAATTAAACAGGGAATAACTCAACCAAAGAACCAACAGTATCACGCAGAGTATCTAGCTATACCAGGCCAACTCACAGTCCATACATACCTTGTGACCTGTAGCACTAGCTCCTGTCATCTTGCCTCTCCTGTTCCAGGGCACCCTGCTGCAGTTGCTACATGAGGTACCGGCTGTGTTGCCTACGGCTCTCCCGCCTTCTTTGCACGAGATCAGGGTGAGAGTGGGAGGGTAGGGAGAATGGGGAGGAGGAGAAACTACATCACCTGCACAATCATACTAAATGTGTACCAGAGAATATGCCCATTGAGTGGCTACTCAAAGAGGTGGTGGGCGTATTTACTCAAAAGTATGGCCGCCATGGGTATAACTGAATCTAAAGGTCTTTCTGCTGTCTGTCAGAGCATCCAGTTTCCTAGTGCTAGCACAAGCTGCAGTGATTGATGCAGTACCTCCTTCCTCTCTTTCCTCTCCATCCTCCGCCCCTCCCTCTATCCTTCCCCCCACCCCCCTGACCGTCCCTCCATCCTCCCTTCCTAACTTTGTTTCTGATTCCACTTCTGCTGGGTGTTATGCTCATACTGGACTCCGCAGACATGTCTCCATCCGTCTGTGTCCCTCCTCCCTGGTCATGGCAAAGGGTGTGGGTGTGCCCTCACTTGATACCATGCCCTCCTTCAACACGTTCAGGTCTGGGAGGGATCACACAGGGGTACGGCCATAATCACATAACCTAGCTGTTCAGAACCAAATGATAATACGTACGCACCCTTGAGTGAGTTCATCATTGTACATCACTTTAATATGTCTGCATAGCCTTGTTTTAGGGCCAAGATCATACTCAAAACTGCATGGCTTTGCAAAATGCACCTAGCTCCAAAGGATCTGATGATGGGAACTCTGTAATGGTCTCCCAACAATCTTTGGCAGTCAGCCAATGCATCATGGAGAGCACACTTGTGCACTAAAAAAATAGTAACACACTACTGGGAATTACTTAATCTTTTGCGTGGTCGTTTCACGCTACTTCCCTTCTTCTGTTCTTTATGTCGACCATTATGCGCTCCTGGTACCATGCATATTGGAACATGTACCATGCATATTGGTACCCAACAGAACATGGGAATTCACTTTTTGGCATAACTGTGATTAACCCAGGAGTCTACTTCAGAGAGCATCCTTCAAGTGGGCGTGGTTGTGAATACCAACTGGAAATCCCTACACTGGCCAACTGATTGGGACAAGAATACATCCTTGCATGTGTACGTGTGATGATCGATGGTTAATCCACACCACATAATGGACCTTTTTCATTGAACTACAAAGTTCACAACATTTGGGGGGCAAGATGTTAACCCCCCAAAGACTACTGTACTGAGGTCTATTGGGCTAAACTCCCAGATTATATGACTGCACGACCAAGAAACCAAGTTTCCTGAATGTAGCAAACTCTACAATGCAAACTATTGCTATGGACCTGTCCAGCATTCCTATTGTAGACACGTCCAGCTCACCTGTTTGCTGGCTTCTCCTCCGAACCATTACCCTGTCAACCCCCTCTCCCCTGGTCTATACGGATGATGACTTTGCCCCAGCGTCCTCCACCACCTTCAACAGCTTGGTCTCATCAAAGGAACCTTTCTTAACAGGGTCCTCATGCAAGAATCTCCAGGTTAGGAGGTCGACCAGTTAGTCACGCCCCCAATACAATGACATCAATGGATTCACTATGTGGGGGGGACAGGATCCAGAGTCTGTGGGTGGAAAGACGGAGGGTGAGGGAGGTGTGGAGAGAGGAGAGGAGGGAGGGGCGGAGGGAGGAGAGGAAGGAGGCGGACGGTGAGGGGTGAAAAGAGGGAGGAGAGGATGGGGAGATGGAGGGAGGGGGAGGGAGGGGTGGAGGGAGAAGAGGAGAGAGGAGGGAGGAGACGACGAGGGGAGGAGAGGACACGTAAGAACTATATGCGTGCATGTACAACTCAGAGCTGAATATACAATGCATTACTAAACAAAATTAATGTACACAATAATCCCTACACACAGTACTGAATATCAGCTGTCCAAGTACACGTACACACAGCTGGTTCATTGCACGAATAACGTTGTGCACCTGATAATCACATGACCATCACATGATCATCATATGATCAATACACATCCAGCACACTAGCAAATGGCTCCACTCCTCCCTTCCCCTCACACCCCGTCACACCACCTCCTCCCTCCCTCTCACCTGTGATATCCCCTGTGGTTGAAAAAGGCCCTTGCTCCCTCCTCCTCCCTCCTTCCATTGGTGGAGGTGAGTGGGTGGAGGTGAGGGGAGAGGGGGCTACAGCAGGGATAAGACTTGACTGGGACTCCTAAAGGTTCACACGTTTTAGCATGTGTGGTGACAGTGCCAGGTTTTCCTTTTGGCTGTGTGTGTGTACGTGTGTGTGCGAGTCAAAGAGAAAGTTCATCATGATGTAAAACACTCATTTCACTACAACTGGATACTATAGTCACTGAACCTTGGGCATAGGCATTTGACCCCATGAGACCATCACTACACAATTATACCATGGTGGTGTGTTTTTAAGCACAGCTCACATAATCACTTTTACGCACAGGTCCAACTCTCATAAGAGCGACTACAGTACCACACTCCCCCACATACACACATGACTTTGAGGGGATGGAGGCTTGAAACCTTTGTGGTGAGTCTTGGGACTGTTGTCCAGAGATTCATCTGAGCTCTCCCCTCCTCAGCCCCCTGCCCCTCCCACCATCTGGCCAGCATGTCATATAGCTGTACATGCTTGATCACAGCTGGTACCTTCAGCATCGTACTGACTCAGTAGAAAATAGTCTCTGTCTATACCCTTGGAACTAATTTTTTGTGCACACTCTGAAGACGAAACTCTACTGTCTATGCCCTCCGTTTCATACATTATTAGTTTCATGGTTCAAATGTGCCTGACAGTATGCCATTTCATGCTGTGTGTATATGTAACGGTGATCGAAAGTAGTTATACATGAGGCCATATAGCACGAACAAATTGGGTCATTTGCATGCAACTAAAGAGTTGGGCATTGAATCACTAACGTCACCCTCAGACAGCAGAAAAGGGTGAGATTCTGGGTAGGTAGAGTCAAAAATCAGTGATACTCCATATAATAGTGCTTCAGTTTATGAAATTTGGTAGTGAGACTGCATAGCATAGTTGATGTTACAGTTATCCAGCATGCAGGCTTTTGCAATTATACACCCCATGCTCCTCCTGTACTCCAAAAGAAGCACTTCATGCGGGGTTCTTGAGCAAAGTTTCTAGTCGGCGGCCGCAGAAAAGTATACCGGAAGTCACTCGGCGGATGACTCGGCGGATAACTTGAAGCTGGTAATCCAGATCCAGCACCACTAGCAAATGGCTCCACCTACTCCCTCCCCCTCGCACCCCCTCCCTTGTCACAGCACCTCCTCCCTCCCCCTCACCTGTGATATTTTGGTTGAAAATGGTCCTTGCCCCCTCCTCCTCCCTCCTTCCATTGGTGGAGGTGAGTGGGTGGAGGTGAGGGGAGAGGGGGCTACAGCAGGGATAAGTCTTCACTGGGACTCCCAAAGATTCACACGTTTTAGCATCTGTGGTGCCAGGTTTCCTGTTGGCTGTGTGTGTGTGTGCGTGTGTGTGTGTGTGTGTGTATGTGTGTGTGTGTGTGTGCGTGTGTGTGAGTTAAAGAGAAAGTTCATCATAATACTCATTTCACTACAACTGGATACTATAGTCACTGAACCTTGGGCATAGGCATTGACCCCATCAGACCATCACTACACAACATATACCATGGTGGTGTGTTATTATGCGCAGCTCACATATTCACTTCTACGCACAGGTCATACCAAGCGACTACAGTACCACACTCCCCCACATACACACATGACTTTGAGGGGATGGAGGCTTGAAACCTTTGTGGTGAGTCTTGGGGCTGTTGTCCAGAGATTCATCTGAGCAAGGATAATTAAAACGGAACGTGGATTGGAAACAGCAATACAAATGATGTCACAATCCGTGTTGCGCGCGCAGGCGTTAGCCTCGCTCCCAGATCAGACTTCTTCCTGAAACTCAATAGCCTAATGCAGCAACCACAGCAGTGTTGACAGCAAGTCGTTTCATATCGCAAGGTGCTTTCTTAGTCGAGATAACGTAACACAAGTAATCACGTGTCACAGGCCCAATTTAATGACAGAGAGGCTGCGTACCAAGCTTCCGTTCTTACGAGGGCAAAGAAACTCAATAGCCTAGTGCAGTAACAACACAAGCATCGATAGCAAGTAGTTTCATCTCTCAGGCTGGGTGCTTCCTTGGTCAAGATAACCTAGCACAAAGTAAGCGCAATGCGGATTACGTAGTAAATTTATATTGCCATTTCCAATCCACATTCACTTTTAATTATTCTTGATCTGAGCTCCCCCCTCCTCGGCCCCTTGCCCCTCCCACCATCTGGCCAGCATGCCATATAGCAGTACCTACTTTCAGCATTGTACGGCCTCGGTAGTATGCCACTGAAACTATTTTTTGTACATTCTCAGAAGAGGAAACCCTAGCTACTGCCTATGCCCTCCGCAGCTTTCATAGTTTATGTGCCTGACAGTATGCCATTTGATGCCGTGCGTACATGTACGTACGACATACTCAGGTGAATTGATTCGGGCTTTCTGCAAACTATAACAGTCATGAGGCCATAGCATGAACCAATTGGGTCAATTATATGCAACTAGCTAAAAGAGTTGGGCATTCAGGATTGACTCAGACAGCAGAAAAGGCTGAGATTTTGGGTAGAATAGTACCTCAGTTTATGAAATTTGACTGCATAGCATTGTTGACAGGACCCTAACTCACAGCAGTTATCCAGCCTGCGATTATTCTCCCAATGCTCCTCCTGTACTCCAAAATACACATTGTGCGGGGTTCTTGAGCAAAGTTTCGAGTCCAAAGTTTCGAGGGGTACCACGGAAAATTAAAGTATACCGAAAGTCACGGCAAAACAACCCCGGGGAAATAAGCTAGCTTAGCTACATCCCCGGGAAAATAAGCTAGCCTACAGCCCCGGGGAAATAAAGGCGCGCGTTCTTACAACCCCGCTGTCTAACCCGGAGTATAAGGATTTGATTTTTGTTACGAACGGCGTGCGCCAGACGTACGGCGGAGGAAACCACTTACCAATGGGTGGGGCTAGCTGCAACTAGCAATGACGTCATAAGTGAACAAACAGTGCAGTAGTATACAGGGGCGGATCCATAGTAGGCAGCGTGTTCACGGATTGACCACGGCAGCTTACGATTTCCGTGGACTGTAGGGTAAACCATCGGGTAATTCCCCTTGCAACTCAGTCGTCTAATCTGGGCCATGGCCTAGTCGCCAATTTTCAAGTTCAGGACGAGATTGAAGTGCGTATTTCACAGACTAGCTACAGTAAGTACTAGCTCTTTGCACTGTGGGCGAGAACATGTCAAGGGCCGTCACATACGTAAAGGCAAAGAGCGAAGGGCTGACTGCCGAGCGTGAAGAGGAATCCGAAACCCCAGTTACAAGGGCAACTGCTGTGTCCAGGGGTGGTGGAGATGGCCCAGTAGAAACTTCTAGCAACGCTGATCGTGAAGCAAGTGGTGAAGGGGATCCATTAAAGAAACGGAAGAAATCGTTAGGTAAAAGAATGAGGAGTTTCGGAAGAGTCAGTTCAAGTTCAATACAGGTTTGTATGATAAAATCAGTATCACCATAGTACCAGTAAGAACGTACAGTCCCTAACCAGAGGTCTGGCTGCAGTGGGTGATGCTAGCTAGTCTCGTGCCCAGACCACCCCCCCCCCCCCCCCCCCCCCCGAGGGGAGAGACGGTCTGGTGAACGAAGTCGAATTTCTTGGGCTTATTACCGGAATGTGGTAAGGACCAATGAGATCACGAGATTGTTAATAATTGCATAGTAATCGCTTTGAATACTCGTAAGCTGGAGAACACAACAGCCAAGAGCCCCTGCCATGCCAGTTTGCCCTTAGCGCTTGACTGTGTAGGGCAACGCTACGTTCTGGCGACAACTTCTGAAGACTTTTGCGCTCGATTGCACTAGTTGTGAGCCCTGTGACATTGCTTATGATGAGAGCTTTGGAAGCGAGGTCAGCAAAGGGATCAATTACAATGAAGGGCCCCCTCTAGGCGCAAGCTAATGCTGGTCCTAGCCTTAAGGGGCCGTTCTTCGCATTTGACCGCCGGAAGGTGCCTAAAAGGACTGCCAAACGAACGGGAAACAGATTCCATGGACGGCGAATGATGCTTCAAAATCTTCTATGGGCCATGGGTGAGGTTAGTACATCTTCTCTCCCGATATAGTAGCCATGATTGCGCTTGGTCGACACAGGAGCCTTCAGCAGACGCTTTCGCAGGCACTTAACTCCACGGGATTATACAATGATTACACATTCCGTAGTATGCTTCAAGCCCAAGAAATTTGACTTCGTTCACCAGACCGTCTCTCCCCTCGGGGGGTGTGGTCTGGGCACGAGACTAGATGCTAGCAGGCAGAGTGAGGCGATTGAGGTATATCATCTCGTTTATAGAATTGTACTTACCTGTCCTTGCTAGAGATTGCTCTCAGTATTCCATGTGTGATACTGAATGCTGGAAAGTAATTAGCTAATGTGGGTTAGTCATTACTATGCCCAGCCCCTTTTCTGAAAAAGAATGAGAAGGAGTATGTCTGTTTAGTTATGACGATGTGTCTGCTGTGGTAGCCATTGACAAGGCTGCAGACTTTTAGTGAGAATGGGGTATGTATGCTTTGTGTATAGCAAAGAGAGGCAGTGGAAACTATAGACCCATTGGACTTGCAACATGTTTTCTGTGGCATTTCCATATACTATACTTGCTCAGGTATACTAAGTCATGACTCAATGAATTGGTCAAATCCGGAGAGATTACGGAAATGTGTTATTGATACACGGAAGCTACCTCGCGGTTGCGATGTGAGTTAGCTTAGTCCAGCGCTTGTTTGTGTCATCCACAGATGAAACTGCGAGGATGTGACCGCTTCTTTGTACGCATAGTAGATGGGTAGTTCGGGGCAAAGCAAAGTAGCCTCCATCCGCTTTTGAATCTTGTGCTAGGACTGTCAAAATCGCGGAGCGAGGGTGGAGATGACGATGATGAGTGCCGACACGGAGCTCTTGTAGCTGTTGCTGGAGTCTCTTTTGGTGTTCTGGAGGTAGGTACCTATGTGTACTCTACGATTTTATTTTGGAAAATCTGCTGCAGGCTACTGTAGCGTTTAAGGCAGCTGAAAAGCACCTTCACAACACCCTTGAAAAGGCTTCTTTTGTCAGTTCTGAAGAAACATAACCTTGTTTCAACTTTTCCAAAATAGAATCTTGAAGATGACATCGTGCTAAGCCTCTATGGAGAGTTTGACGCTCCTAAGTGCCTTAAGGCACTCCGTATTTGTGTGATAAGTACCTGCAATAACCACTTTGTCAGCGCGTATTGAGCACCACGTGATTAGTGGGCGTGGTCAACTATGAAGCCATATTAATTCACAAGGGTGGAGCTTCACTTCAGTGCAGACTGAAAGTCTGTGCCACTTTCATGTGCTGAGATATAGTGTGATGAAGAAGACCGAAATTTAATTCAAAATGCAATGCAGCCATGCCTTAAGAGTGCAGAGTGTGCCGCCATCTTGGTATACCGTAATACATTGACTGCATATGCAGTATCGATCGAAACGTGCCCTACATCCGACTGGTAAGCGTTTATGTAGCATAATATTATTAGCCTACATATCATTGTTTGATTCAACACCTAACTAATAGCATTGTTGCATGATTGTGTTCGCTGGTTGAGCGAGCTGAAAGAATGGAAGAACAGGCTACTCGTGGTGCAGTTGTGAAAGAGCAAGAAATCGAAGAGCTTACGGCTGTGCCTAAGGATATAGGAGGACAAAGTGGACAAGCTCCGACCACTTCAAGAAGAGGTTGGTGGTTGGTGTAGAAAATATGCCGTACTCAACATGCATGTCAAGTATATACAAGTGTAAAAACGTAAGCGGAAGGGAAGAAGCGCGGGCCGTACAGGAGATACAGCCCAGAAGTACGCTTTGTCGGTACGTCAGTGGCGATGGCATAGCAGCAACTCGTTCGTACGTCTCCATTCTTGACACAATGATCGTTAATTTTTTCATTGTACTATACTACGGAAATTTCCCAATCTGCGAACAATTTACACACGAAATAATTTTAACACGAAAATTTCCCAATCTACGGTATGTGAATAATGTGTACAATGGGGTTGTATACTGAACTGTTTTCTGCCATCATCCCTGCTTGTTTCTTACTTTTGCTGTTCTGCTATCGATCCCTACATCTCCATACAATTTTAACGTTTTTTACACTTACCGTAGTGTCCCGTTAATACGCCCCCCTATTTTGTACACTACATCCAACCCAAAGAGGGGAGGGGGCGTATTTTCGAGTACGCAATTAGTCTCGATAATACGCCCCCTCAAAAAGTTTCGCTACGTTTATGACACTACCAAGGTTTATGTTCACAGTTACAAAAGTACAAACGATCGCCAGTACTGTTCGTGGTCATCATGCGTGGTCGCCCTACATCGGCGAGAAGAGCTGCACTTCAACTCGAGGGCCATAACACATTCACGACGACTTCGCTGTAGCCATCCTCAAGAACAGCAATACTGTCTGTCGGTCATGAACCACGGAACATTTCCTGGTATTTCCTACGGAAGAGTGGCAGCGAGATGACTTGTACCGTCGGCGTCAACAGTGACTACTTGATCTGAGAGACGATCTGCAAAGTTGCGCACGTGTAGTTTAGATATTCCTGAAGACGCTCACCAGGGGGCGTTACAGGTATAACGAGTCAAACTACCCTGTGCAGGAACTATTTTCGAAGGGGGCGTGTTAGCGGGACACTACGGTATTATACTTGGCATGCATGCTGAGTACAGCATATTTTCTATAGATACACCATCCACTTTGTCCTCCAGTTCTTCTATATCCTATTGTGTCCCTCCATCCCTACATACCGTAAGTGCTCTAAATTTGCGCCACTCTAATTCTGCGTCAAAATTGACGATTTCGAAACTGTAATTTGCGTCAAACTTTATAAAATTTACCTCGTGTCCATTCTATTGTTGCGTCGTTTTGAGCGAAGCGTCCAGTGGATGGCTTGTATTGGGCGCGATTGCAGGTGTAAAAAGTGCAAGCAGACACTGTCGAAGGGTGGCGATGTCATCTGGCACGGTGGAGATGGTGGATCCTTCGAGTGCTCGCTGTCGCTACTTGTAAAATCAATGGACTCGACTACCTTTCTAACTCCTTACTTGCCAGTCAATTTTCTGGCTGTCTCCGAGTCCCTACACAAGATAGCTAGCTACAACATTCCTGTTTTTCTTGCGGGAAGTTCTGGTGCCAGAAGTTGTTGCAATGAAGCTCCGGCGTCTTCTCCAGGTTCTCTTAGTACAGCCCACTTCTAAAGCCCAAGGTGAAGCTTCCGTAGTAGCTACGCCATTCTTCACAACAGGTACAGGTGGAGGTCATCGAAGTTGGCGTCCATGTTCCATCGCAAGGTCAGGGTTCATTCTTGCGATGACATCATATCCTCAGATCGTGTGAACTTAGTGAGCCCCAATTGCGGGGCATTGCGACATTAGGGCTATTCCGTGTTGGGTATTAGGTATTACGCTTGGGTATTGCAGTGTTAGGTCGTAGGTATTAGGCATATTGTGTATCGGGTATCAGGTATTACGTCTGTCGCATATTGGGTATTGCGCGTTAGGTCATAGGTATTAGGCGTATTATGCATCGGGTGTCAGGTACTAAGTCTGTCGTGTATTAGGTATTGCGCATTGGGTATTACGTCATTAGGCCATAGGCCCTATGCATTAGACGCGACCTCCAGGGCCACCGCAATATGCAGACTAGTAACGTACAGCTCTAATGCTGTCATTTGCCAGGTTCAGTGGGACACTTTATTGACTTCTTACTGATGCTGTATATATAGCTATTTATCATACACCTATCTACATTTCAATAATGTACAGCAGTCAATGGGAAAGCAAGCGCACGCGCAGTTGTACTGTAGGTCACGTAAAAATCCGTATTAGTACTGTAGGTCACGCGAGAAATCCGTATTATGTATATGTACAGTAATTACGTCACGTGCACTACAGCAAATCTGTGATAGTTTTGTGTCAGAGTAGAGACTAGTTGCTACCTTTTGGCTCCTGAAGAGGGCTGACAGACTTACATCTCGATACTTCCGGAAGTCGAGGTTGAGCTTCTTTCACTTTTTCCTTTTTACTGTTTCTGAATTGTTGCAGCTTTTTTTAAAAAAAAGGTTGAAATCGTTCGTATACTCATGGCATCCCGTTTGAAATAGGCAGGTTTGGGCACTAGTGGTTAAACCTGAGTTAACACACTGGCATGCCATTAGTTGCTACAGGAAGCTGGCAAATATGTTGCCAGCTTCTGCTGTGGTCAGTTTCTCATACATGTGGCTTCCTTTGTGGTCAGCATGTGTGAGTAGATAAGAGTTGAGTAGTGACTATTCAGTCATTGCAACACTGTAAGGTAGCTACTGAAGGTTGGAAACCCCTAAAAGATTCCTTCTCCCTTCCCCCCCACCCGGTGACTAATGGCACTTTGTGGGAATGGGCGCCTTGCTTTGGCTGGTTAGCCATAGCTTTACGCTTGGCTTAGTTGGTGTTTGAGATGCCCCAGTGTGGGTAAGATACAACCCCGAGTTCGGGGATCTAACTTAAGCCCATTTCCCTCACTGCCACATGGCTGCCCTTTCCGCCCAAAATACTAAACTAATATTGTATTACTTAACCTGGTCAAGGTACCAATGCATGCCTTGTGTGTTAATGGACCATACAACTGCCAGTTATTGGCGTGGCTCCACCTTGGGCTTGGTACACAGGCCTTTTCGCCCAAGCATTTGCAGCTTGGCATACTAACGCGCATGAAGGGTTGGCAACCAGAAATGAAAACATTGTCGCCAAGCAAGCTATGGTAACGCGTTCATTGGTAGAGGAACGTGCAATGAAACTCCAGGTTTGTATGATAAAATCAGTAGCTATCACCATAGTACCAAGCTATACCGGAAACATATCACTCGTTTGTCGCCTTCGGCGTCGTGCTTCGCACTCGTAATAATACTACGGCAACAAATTCGTGATATTTTCCGGTATAGCTTTGTACTATTATAATTATGTAATAGGATGGTCCACCGTGGTATTTGGGATTAATAGCACGAGCAATGCAGTCAGGAAGTGTAAAATAGGACGAGGCGAAGCCGAGTGCTATTTACTTCCTGACTGCATTGCGAGTGCTATTAATCCAAAATACCACAGTAGACCATCCTATCACAGATTAATCCTACATCTTAGCTAGCTACATCACAGTGGTTTTCTTAGTGTTGCTGTTGGATGCGTTGGAACGTCACTCGACATGCAGCAGGCACAGTTGGTAGCCTAAGCGCTAGCGACTCGGGCCACGGTCACAGCACGAGTGTCGCTTCATGCAATAGGCGTGGCTGTGGTTGTCGGTCCTGGTTGCACAACTGTCCAGGATTGCCATCAAGTGTCTTGAGATGCCCTACTGATCCTTTCATTCCCTGGAACATCCCGGGATATCCCGGGACATCCTGGCAGGATCAACAGCACGTGCGAGCAGCTCGTCTACGGTGTATCCGCTCGTGAAACTTACCTGGAAGGGCAAAAGAGGCAGTCGCTTTCTCCGCTTCAGCCGTGCTCACTTTTTCAACCCTACAACTGAAGTAGGTTGCCTAGCAACCTGGTTCTGCAACGGCGTTACTAAGCGAACTATTCGCCAATCAGCTTTCTATTACAGCAGTACCTCGAGAAAAAAGTGTAATACCAATCAGATTAATGCGTATATTGTAGGTTTTATAGATGTAGGATTATAATAATATTATTATAAGTATCACCATAGTACAAAGCTATACCACGAGTTTGTTGCCACAGTATTGTTACGAGTGCGAAGCCGAAAGGCGACAAACGAGTGATTTGTTTCCGGTATAGGTTGGTACTATGGTGATACTGATTTTATCATACAAACCTGGAATTTCATTGCACGTTGCTCTACCAATGAACATAGCGAATGCACGTTATCATAGCTTGCTTGGCGACAATATTTTCATTTCTGATTGCCAACCCTTCGTGTTAGTACGGCAAGCTAGTTGGGCAAGAAGGCCTGCATACCAACCCCAGGGCAGAGCCACGCCAGTAACTGGCAGTTGTACAGTCCATTTCAAATGGGATGCCCGAGTATACGGACAAGTTCAACCTCGACTTCCGGAAGTGTCGAGATCTAAGTCAGCCCTCTTCAGGAGCCCAAAAGGTAGTCAGTACCAGCTAGTCTCTGACACGTAACTTACTGTACATTTTTATCAACTGCGCTTGCGTACCAGGCTTTCCCGTTGACTGCTATACATTATTGAAATGTATGTAGGTGTACGATATGAACATCAGTAACAGCATTTTACATCTTTTGTGTACATGTAGTCTCATGGGCCGGGTGTTTCTGTCCGAAATCCACAAGCCAGTGGTGGTCCAGTTTCCCTAATCACTGGGCAAATGCAAATGTGCAGCATTGGGGAAAGCCGCATCCGAAAACTGGAAGAGAAACTTCGAAATTCTGAATATACGAGTTCAAAGCTTGAAGAAGAGGTGCAGCATAAGGAGCAAGAGTACCAGCAAGCCTTGGCTGAGTTGGAAAAGAATCATGCCGCTGTTCTTTCAGAGAAAATTGAGGCATTTAGAAAGTCACTACAGCAGCAACAAGTTGCCAAGCTGGAGGAAGGGGAGAACCAATACAAGCTTGAGGCGGAGAGGGTGTTGCAGCAACACAAAGCAGAATTGGGCAACCAGGAAAGGGTACTTAGAGCTGGATATCGGAAACAGCTGCGTGAAAAGGAAGAGGAAATTTCTGCCAGAGGTTCTGAAACCAAGAAGCTGCTGGAGGAACTGACTCAGAAAGAAAAACTTTTTAATGAAGAACAGCAACACCTACGCAACACCCAGATTAAAGTTACTCAAACCCAGGAATCCCAGCTACAGAGATTGCGGCAAGAACTGACTGAGAAAGACGAGGAAGTGCAAATGAAATTGGGTGAGAAAGAGACACAAGTCCAGCGTTTTGTCCAAAAGGCGGACAAACAGCTTCAAGAATGCCAGGCACAGCTTCAGCAAGAACAAGAACGTCATGCTCAGGAAAAGAAACAAATGATTGAGAAACAGCAAAGGTCCTTACAAGAAATGGCTGATAAACTAAGACAGTACGAAGAGCAGCAGCAGAAGGATATTCCCCAGCAGGAAGCCGATCAGATAACCAAGGGTCATGAAGCACAGACGGAGCAACTGAAGCTGCAGCATAAGATAGCTCTAGAAGAGAAAGACAGACAGCTGGCTGAAAGCCGGTCACGACTTCAAGAAGAAACACAGAGGTATGACAAGGATATCACGAAAAGAATGAGGGATTTTCAGGCAAAATTAGCAGATGCAAAGCGGAGGCACAAAACCCAGTTGGAAGATAAACAGAAGCAATACGAGGCATCCCTATCTGACGAACGCAAGTGTCAGGACAATGCTTTGGAATTGAAAGTAGTACAGGTGAGGAGAAGCCTTGAAAAGGAATCACAGAGAAAGGAGGAAGAAACCACTCTTAATGTGGAGCATCAGATTCAGCAAAGAGAGCAAGTTCTTCGACAGGAGTTGCAACAAAGAGAGCTGGTGCTGCAGCAGGAGCTGCGCCAAATGACTGAGAATTTTGAGACACAACTGCGGGAAGCAATCCAACAACATGTGTTAGCGAAGGAAACCTTATCCACTCGGACTGCAGAGTTGTCTGAACTGAGAGGGGAGGTTGGAGCTTTGAGGAGAGAAAATGATGATCTAAAGGAAGAGATAGAAGCACAAAAAACACAGGTGAGTTTACTCTTTATCACAGATGTTGTTGTTAGCACGGCAAACGAGGGAGCCTCACAGTGACATGCATGGGATTGATACACTTCAGACTCTACCATAAACCCAATTAAGATGATTTACTGACCATCATCTTAGTTCTACAATAGTTAAAAGCGTGAAGAGCATTGCTGTTGAAAAAGTTGTTTTGGGACTGTTTATAGTAGCTATTGAAGTGCATGATGTATAAGGGAAATTGTAGGTGAAAGTGAAGGTTGGATTTAAACTCAACACCTTCTCTCTTCTGGTCAAGAGTTCCTTTTAGCCCTTACACGGTCTCTCCACCATCCATGTCATATATAATACCCTTCAATGAATAGAAACTGGATGGAGAAATTGGTGGAGACAGGAATAAATGGAGAGGGAGAGCCTGGAAGACATTTATGGATGTCATAGCCTCGTTCCCAGGCGCTCTTGGTAATTACCAAGAGCGCATGGGAACGAGGCTATAGATGTCGTTATAGTGGTCATGGTTGATCACTCACACATGTCATACATGGCAAAGGTTGAACTGCCAATTCAGTGCAGATGGGTAGCTACATCGGAATGTAAGATACTTTCTGTACGTATAGGCACATTGAAAGACCATCACACCGTATCCAAGATCATCTAATACCGTATTTCGCGATCAAACGCCGCACTCGATTAGTGGCCGCCCTCGAATAATAGCCGCACCTCGAGAACGGAAATAAACGCCGCCCTCGATTAGTAGCTGCGGCTAGTATTCGAACGGTCGGCGATCGATCGATGCGCTTTGTCTAGCCCTCCAGGACCGTGCCTATTTCGCTGTGAGCATGAAGAGAGGAGAACTGATTGTTGGTCATATTCCCCGAGAGCTGTCTAAGCGTTTGGCGTTTTCTGTGGTCCGCCGCCTTCGATTAGTGGCCGCCCTCGAATAGTAGCCGCAGTAAATCGCGTGATGAAATAAATAGTAGCCGCGGCGTTTGATCGCGGAAATACGGTATATGACCTCTGTCATGTTTGATTAACAGAGGTGCTGAATATTACACTCCTGGTATAGGAAAAATTGTGCCGCGTAATGTAATCTAAATAATAAACGTTTGACTACTTCCGAATGGCCTACAAAGATTCTGACTACACCGTCGTGATCGCTATCATGATGCAGTGACACAAAATCAAAATAATTGTGTTGTAACTGACCTTGGTGGCAGAGATACAAACGCTTTTGTCATACCGTCGGCCGCCATTGCTCGATCGCTCTCTTCGACGTTGGTTGCCAATACAGTCTTATGAAGGCCCCACAAAGATTCTGACCACACAGCCGTGATCGCTATCGTTGACTGACGCTTACATGCCAAAACTCACCGTGCTGGCGAAGTTGTTAGCTCTGTAATAAGCTCTTGTCTTACTTTTGGACGCCATTGCTGACTCGACATATCGATCGACGACTAGAGCATGGTCCTCACGTGAGGGGAATGAGCTGCAATACTGAATGGTTGCGCGTCCAGCGAGTTGCAACCGTTTCCAACGCGGCTACCAGGAGTGCGGTTGCCCCTCGTAACTATCTGAATTAATTCCTCATTTTTAGGATGTGCTAGCTTGCTACAAGATTGAATCATTCAGCAAGCTGGAAGAAGGTGTGAGCAAGGGCTCAGGTTCTTTTGGCTCAATCCATCTCATCGAAGTGAATGGTGTTCCATGTATAGCAAAACGGCTCCATGATATCCTAGTTGGTCGGGGCCGAGCAGAAGCTGTCGACAAGGTACAGAAGCATTCCATCAAGGAAAAATTTCGTAGAGAGTGTGTCTTTCTCAGTCGACTGAGGCACCCAAACATCGTGCAGTTCATGGGGGTGCACTATGGTCAAGACCCATCCGATCTCACCCTCATCATGGAGTGCCTTCCAATGGACCTGGAGAAGTGCTTGAAGCAATATCCCAACCTCCCACTCTCAATCAAAATCTCAATTCTTCTGGATGTATCGTATGGTCTGCTCCACCTCCACTCCCAGATGCCTCCTATCATCCACCGAGATCTCACGGCAGCCAACATCCTCCTTACATCCGACATGAAAGCCAAACTTGCCGATCTTGGTGTTTCAAAGATTTTAGACCTAAATCCTCTTCATGGGGCTTCTCTAACTGCAGGTCCAGGTGCTCTTGCATACATGCCTCCTGAGGCTCAGCAACTAGTTCCAGTCTATGACACCAAGTTAGATGATTTCTCATTTGGAGTTGTTGCGTTATATGTTGCTAACCAGGAGTTCCCAATGCCAGAAGACCGAGGCACTGCTGAAGCATTCCAGAAAAAAGAAACCCATATTGAGAAGAGGAGGCAGTGGGTTGA
This sequence comes from Axinella damicornis, assembly GCA_963931865.1. Taxonomy (NCBI): domain Eukaryota; kingdom Metazoa; phylum Porifera; class Demospongiae; order Axinellida; family Axinellidae; genus Axinella; species Axinella damicornis. Next base: position 11,872,467 of record OZ007512.1, on the reverse strand, counting down.
TCGAGTAGGAAAAAGCCACCCATTGTATGAACTGATCACCTCCTGTCTTCAGGATGTCCCAGATAAGAGGCCGACTACTTCTCAGATCAATGCTACTGTGAAGCAGTTAAGCAAATGTCACCCACGTCGATTCCAAGATATCATGGAAATGAATCAGCACCTCAGATGTTTGGTAGGTGGACACTGCTATTAAAACACTGTGCTATGACTCAAATTCAGGGACATTAATATTTGCTAATGGAATCACCTCCTGAAAGCTCAATTACAGATGTATTACACACAAATACATAGCAGAAACGTCATGCTTAAGAAATAGAATAGTTGTGATCAGAGGTTATGAACAACTGTAGAAAAAATACAGAAACAAAATGCCTAAATATTTCATGCTCAAATTGCAAGAATGTCATGCTCAGATTCTCATGTAGAAACGTCATGCTTGAATACAGAAATGTCATACTCAAAATATCGAGATGTTATCATGCTCAAATGCAAAAGCATTAATTTTCTAGTAACTGGGGTTCCAGTGATACTGGTATCAGTCCCGACACAAGCCAGACTGAGTGGTGTGGTATCGGGTATCGGCTATTGTGGAATTCTGTGAAATTGTCGTATGACAACATGAGCACTTTCTCGAGCAATCAGTGGTGGCCAGGCAATTAAGAGAGGGTTTTGGGAGCATTTCTGGGCAAGGCGTGTTGCTGATTTGTGAAGAAAGCTTTTCGAGGGTATATTCAGTATATACCTATCACACAGTGATATCAGAATCAGTATCAGTCTATTTCACATATTCCATTATCGGAATCAGAAGTATCGGTAAAATTCGATATTGGTGAATCTGGACATTGATATCCATAGCACAGTGTTTTTGTGCATTTTGAACACAAGCACATTCTTTAGTCAAATTTTGTCCACTTTGCAATATGTACGTATGTGGCATCTGAATTCAAAGCAATAGTAGCAGCAGTAGCCTCGTACCCAGGCCGCCAGCCCGGGTGGGCGGCCTGGGTACGAGGCTATAGCAGCAGAGGTTATCTTGCTGGAAATGCAGGGCATGTGCATGGGGCGAGCCTGAATGAGTACACCATGGGTGCTCTTTTGCGACACTGTGGTAATACGTCTCTGTACTATGTATTATCTCTATAGGAACAGAACATCTCAGCATCATTATCTAAGCTGCAGAGTCAAGCTAGTGAGCTGAAGGAGATAGTGAAGGTCAGTACACTGGATATTGTTAGCCTCGTTCCCAAGCCTACCCCGTTTTCTGTTCTTTGGTTTGCATTGACAATATAATACACAGATGAGCTGTGAATAACGGGGAAGGCCTGGTGTTATCCATCACATCCCCCCCATGTCCACCTTGCATCTACCTGACGCCATGCACTCACGTGATGAACGATACCAGGCCTTCCCCATTTTTCACTGCTCTTCCGCATCCATTTATTACAGTCAACGCAAACTGAAGAACAGAAAACGGGGTAGGCCTTGGAACGAGCAGTTTCTAACACACTTTGTACTTTGTCTTCATGCCCATCCGGCATACAAGGAAATCAGTTTTCCTTCTTTTCTTTTATATTCACAGGAAGTCTGATACCCATGGCACCCACTTAAAAAACTAATTTGGTTACTGTTGTTTATGATGGAGACTACGAAGACAAAATAATAGTTTTGAGAGGAGGTTCTTTAGACCTGTGAAATTTATTCAATTGTTGTATTCCCTCGTGAACTACCATTACCTTTGCACAATGTTGTCTGGTTAATATTGGTCGATGTAAGCCCTTCATTTCAAGTCAACATGAACTGAATCATCAGCTGAAGCGGACCAGGACAATGATCGTGGAGCAGCAGTCCGTTCTACGCAGAGTGGATAGGTTACCGTCTGTGGCTGTGGGAGTTGTAGCCTGATTGAGAGCTGCCCGCCATGCCCGGCAGAGTCCTTTCAAACCTTACTGCATTTGGAACATTATTGAGATGACCGCTAGAAATGGAAAAAGAAATGGTAGTCTTATCCCAGCATTTATATTATGCTTCACAGACGGACAGGGGGCAGTAGCTGAGTGAGCAAAGCTACTTGTAATTATTCTCAGTATCAATATAACATTATAGTAGGTTTGGGGTAGCTACACAGGCTCATATCCAGTCTTCCATTAAGAATTGTTGTACTTACAGCTCCGGATCTCATTCTCTTTAGGAATTGAGCCCGAGTTATGATCAATGCAATGCTATGGCTGTATATATAGCTAGCTGCCAGAGGTCTAACCACGCAATAATATAATGATGTGGAATCTTTTAGGTGGTCATCATCGATCAGGGTTAGCTTGTTCCCAGGCCCCATACATACGGACGGGGCCTGGGAATGAGGCTAGGTTAGGTGGATCCGGATATAATATTATTATAGCAGTCTCGCATTATTTTGGCAACTATACTCTGCATAAACTCCATAAGAGGTTGGGAAGGCGTTTGTTGTCAGCTTTATCGTCATTGGCCCGCGGACTCTGTATAATCACAGGAATTTGATGTGGTATGTTCATTTACCTGATGCAATTTCCAGTAGCTAGCGCTATTTAGTTTGCAGAGATATGAATGTCCATTCTAGATCTGGTATGGATCAATCCTTTCGTGACTGTAGTTTTTCACTTTTCTGCCTGTCACACATTATTGTTATGCCATGGCAACCAGCTGCAGAGTGACTACCCAATAAGAAAACCTCAGGAATGCAATGCATGTAGTGAAGAGGAAACCTCAGATGACCAGCTGCCTCATAGCCACTAGAACGTGAAATAAGATTAGTAGCTATAATGACATTAAAATTTGACTGACTGACTGACTGACTACATGATTGGCTGCATGCAGGCTATATATGTACATTTTCAGATCAAAAAGTGCGTGGATTTCATATTCTTGCATGATACGTACAGTGAAATTCTTGCATGGCATGATGCGAGAGCCAAACTTCAAAGAGATCATTCACAATTTGGCAGCTTGCGATATTGCATCACATGGTGGGCGTGGCTCTAGGTCTAGTTCCGCCCCCGGAGCGTAATACATGCACACCGGAAGTTGCTGAAAGTTCAAGCCAGGGTGGACTCGAGCTAGCTCGCTGTCTGAAGCAAGCAGGTAGATGTTTACTAGGCATCGTGAAATTTTGCGTATCACGATACTGCGTGTAAGAGGGTGGCCCAAATTTATGTTATCCAATTGTCGTCGGAGACTCTTCGCGACCTCTTTAGAGCTACTGCTTCTTAGCGTGCTTGTCGGGTGTTTTGAGGGCTTATGGGGTTTCCTTGGGCGTGTAGATGTCTTTTATGCTGGACTGCAAGCCAAAACTTCCACAGATACCGCAGTCACAGCCTTGACCGGGATCTTGACCCCATATCCTATGAGAGGGTGGAGTTGGGCCAAACCCGTGACTACATTGTGACCACCCCTTGTGGCTTGGGGGGGGGGGGGGGGGGGGGTTATCCGGACATCCAGAATGGTGTGCTTCTTAGCAACTGTGCTAAGGAATTAGCAGGGTGTCTGGGACACCCCCTCACCGTCTGGACACCCCCGCACTTACTGTAATTATATGGCAATTAGCATGTATACGTAGGGCTCATCGAATGCAATCCATATACATTTTGTGGAAATTAGGCACTACAGTGAGGACATACATGTACACAGGTTGTTCCACGTTTCCCCGAGTGTTCTGTTCCTGAAAAATAGCCATGGCCCACTTGAGTCATAATAACCATACAATCATTGCTGCTAATATTCTCCTCGGTGCCACCACTACCTCCGCCTAACCGCATTTACGCGCTGCACACCACGGTCGATATGGTAACTACTGACTATGATTATATTCATCTTGAGATATCCGACCACACAGTAAAAGAGCAAAGCATAGCTTATACTAACTAGTGAGGTGATGCAACAGGAAGACATATTATATGCTCTGTGCTGGCCGGACTGGTGATGCAATTAGTAATGCAAAATAATGACTGCATATTTTACCTCTTTGCCAACAGCTTCAGGCACCTTGCGAGATGACCAGCTGAACTCATGCAAACTGTGACAGCATCGAGTTAGAATTACACTTACAAGAAATCAATGGCAGGCTACCATTTGAATTGCTGAAATTTACACTTGCCAATTCAAGTTCACTGCATAATGAGCGGTAAGTTGAATGCAATCTTGCAGGCCAGACATCTCATACTTTGGCTCAAGAGATTAGGGAGTGACCACCATGAAGATTGACAAAGTGAACCAAAGCTATAGTATACATTCAAAGTTTATTGTCGTATGCGTGTATTCAGCCTGTATACAGTGACAAACTTGGTTACACTTCCTAAGTAGGTAGAAAATTTATAGTAGTGATGGTGAGTGCTTCCTAGCCTCATTCCCGTAGTTGGACACTCCTTGTCGTTATTTCGCATTATTTTGGCAGCTATGGAAAACAAGACAAGTACGTATACAAGGTTAATTTGTGCAATTTTATGAGTGGATTCATGTACTTGCCATGGGATACATGTGTAACACTTTTGGCAACTATCATGGGGTACCATAGTCTTGGAACCAGACTCCGAACCAAAAGGGGGGGGGGGGGGGGGGAGTCTGGCACAGTTGCATACAGAGAGCCATTATATGGGCTACAGCTTGCATGAGGATTCCTAAGTGCCAATTAAAGATGTTGCAGAGGCTCTAAAGGAGGTGCTAGATGAATAATTGAGTTACCGGTACTATCAATTCACTGTTCAGCACTTAGCAGCCTGTGACACGTCACAACCCAATTACATAGCAATCAACCAATCAGATTCATGCCACCGAAATTCCGTGGACTGCAAATTGCTATGTATGCAACACTACCAGACTCCCCCTCCCCTTTGGGTATGGGAGTCTGGTACCGAGACTAGGGGGACCATTGCAGAGTTTCTACAAAATTGGGCCAAACTTGGTAGGTTTATGAATGTATATATACTTGCCATGTTTGGAATTGTAGGACGTAAATGTATCATGTTTGGTGACTATGGGCGGGAACAAGAGCGCATGATGACATCATTGTTTTTTCCTCCTCTGCCGTGAAAAGACAATCATGTCATCATGCACTCTTGGTGGGAAGAGGGTCGCCTGAGTTTCAGCCATTTTTTGCAAGTACATAATAGGCTAGCCTCGTTCCCAAGCACTTAGTAATTAATTACCGAGCGCCTGGGATAATTACCAAGCGCCTGTGAATGAGGCTAGAAAGGGGCATACCATGGGTTGCCAAGAATGGCAACTAAGCATGTACCTGTCATCTTCTGGTTCCTATGTTTGTCTTTCAGACCAGTTGAGTGAAGATGACTTGGCAGCTGTGCTGAGAAAGCTCTTCGCTGTGAAAACAGAATGGTACAATCTAGGATTAGAGTTGGGCCAGCGAGCTTCGACTCTCGACAGCATTGATGCCAAATACAGCGGCGATCCCTCTCAATGCTTCCGCCATGTCCTGAAGGAGTGGCTAAAGGGGATCGACCCACCCCCTACATGGCAGGCGATGGTGAAAGCCTTGAAGAGCCCCACTGTGGCACAACACCAACTGGCAGAGCAAATTCAAACTGAACTCCCACCAGCTCTATCAATACAACCTCTGTCACCACATCCTCCTCTCTTACCACAATCGCTGTCTCCACAGCTTGTATCTCCAAAAACTCCATCACCATCTGCACAACCTCATCCGAAGTCATTAGGTTTGTATGAAATAGGTTATTCACCTGCATGGTCACAGTGGGAGCAACTCATATTGAATTTCTAGCGGTGCAATATCAACTGATAGCATTTCCCTGACCTATATTAAGAATTAAATTATAATAGACCGAGACACATAATATGTACTGTATACACTGGAAAACGTCTAGCCTAATACTGCCCAGCAGATATTTTACACACATTGGGGGTCCTGTAACCCCCCCCCCCCCCCCCCCCACCACTCTCATTATCCATTCCTATAGGTTCAAGTTCCGATGAGGGTGTGGCTCTAGCACAGAAAAATTATCTGATGATCTGTGCCAAATTCGCCAAACTGGTTAGGAATGCCAGCAGTAGGCTTCAATCAAATGTCAACATGAACGAATTTCACGTATTTGTTGTCAGCCTTTTTCAACCCGGAGATTGCATTCCTGACTCTGCAGGTGTCCATGACATCTTCTGTGCCATTACCAAGAATGGGCTGTGGGATTGTGTGAACTACTTCCCGCTGAAGGCGATCATTGAAGAGTTTGCGAGCGAGGACACACAGATGTCTGAGTGGGTCAAGCAATATGAGGCGGCTAGATCTGGGTACATGTTGGGCACAAAGATTTCTGAGCACATTGGTGTGGTTGCTGTGTCTGTGTCGAGTGAGAGTGAGCAACTGGTGGAAGAGCCAGCCAAGTATGATGCACGGTACTATCGCAAACTGTCGCTGAAAGTGAATGTTGTAGTCACCAAAAAGTCCATGCAATACGTGAGTGAGCTGTTGGAATCACTGACATCCCATCCCACGCAACAAGGTGAGTGTTGCTATGGTTAACACCAGAAGAATCTTACAGTAAGACCACTTGCTAATGCAATTGTTGTGCTTATGTAAACCAGTTATCAATGCTGGAAAAACAGGGAACCCACATAACTGGAAAAATGGGAATGGAAATGGAATGCCCAGTTCTGTCTGTTTTATTGATGGTATATTGCAATCCCCCTGGTGCTCCAAGGAGTATCTTAATGTATACTTCTTAAACATGCACTGTGCTAGATTTACAACTTTATGTATGCTAACAAAGTCATATCGCAGGAAAAACTTAAGGGTGGAACAGCAGAAAATTCTCTTTGTACGAGTACAACATCCAAGTGCTGACTAATATAGTTCCACTTTTAAATCTTAGGCTAGAGGCATACAGGTATGAACGTATAGTGTGTGTACTCACCAGCTGTGTATATACATGCTCTATAGCTGTTTGTATCATAATTATGTTCAGAAAGATCATTCTTCGTCTCTGCTTACGTAGATTGAGAAGTTTGCACAGGAGTCTAAGGAATGGCAATCCAGGGCTCTCAAGTTGAAATCCAGCCATGACACACTGGAGGTGGAGTTGAAAATGGAGAGAAGTCGGAGGGAGGCTTGCGAGAGAAAGACTGCTGATTTGAATGATAGATTACGACAGGAGAGCCATGTAAGTTTCTTTGGTGGTGTTCAGTGTTAATACCTACCCCATTTCCCTCCCTCCATACACACACACTCTTCTCAGTGGCGGATCTAGGGGTAGTTCGTTGGGTTCGGTCGAACCCCCCTTCTTACAATTGAATTAAAAGAACTTACCTTACTTTCAACCTGTAACTTCAAGCGCTTGCTTGCAGCGGTGACGAGCATCGAGGGCAACATCGAGTGCTCTAGCTGCCGTAACATTGCAACTACTGGCTGAAACCGAACAGCTTGGGAACGAGACCACGATCTAGTATATTTACGTGTACGTATATTACGTATTACGAAATTTGAGCAAGAAACGGAAGCACATGGCAGCCCCGGGTCCTGCAATCCTGGAAGTGGGGGAAAGTGTCTCCACTGCGCCACCTCAGTTGGCCGCCTAGCTATTAATATGGCATTTGACCAATGAACTGGAATTGAATTAAAATTGCTTTGACTGTATAGAAATTTATGGCCTTAACCGATACTGCTACACAACCCTGATGTAGCGAATGTATATACAACCCTGCCAACATCTCCACCCCGTATTTTACATCCACAGGACTTGGCGCGGTCCCGTTTGGAGGTGACTAAGCTGACCACTGAGGTGGAGCAGCTGCGTAGAGAGAAGTTGGACCTACTGGGAGAATTGAGAGCACATAAATTGAGGGTGAAGTCTAGTCATGTGACCTTCAACCAGCCATCTGCACACTCTTTTGCTTCATTTTACCGGTTGTGTTCAGAGGAGGGAGGACATGATCACGTGATGCACTTTTAATTTCGAATCCACTGAGTGAGCTTGTAAGTATACGCTGTAATTTGCACTGTGAAGTCGATTTAGGTGGGGCGCCCTCTGCTAATTTTGAAGATTTTTGCAGTCGCAGTACACTGATACTCAGTACAGCATTTACAGATCGAGCGCCCTGGTGTAGTCCACTGCTATATGACCAAGTACACTTTCATATGCGTTCAAGAATGCTAGGAATGATAACTAACCACGTGATTTTGTCAAGACATGACGTCATGTCCTCCTTCCTCTGAGTTATGGTTATGCTGTGCTAGCTCAAAGTTGTGTGAATCTATCACGATGGTTTTCACATGAAAAAGCAGCCTTTTTCGCTGCCCCCGTTGCTTTTGAAGCCTCAAGAAGCACCTGTAATCACCCGCTCAAGAACTATACTTTATTTGAGATGCCAATTTATTCATTTGTATGCATGCATAACTAAACGATCGGTGTAACTCTTGATCACTGAATTGAATATGGTCAACTATGTATAATCATGTCATACCCCATTGTACCTGTAATCATTCACTGCTTTAAAGATGCAATTCTTTATTCACTGTAGAGTGAGCTTGCTCCCTACAAGATAGAATCATTCAGCAAGCTAGAAGAGGGTGTAAGCAAGGGATCTTATGGCTCGATCCATCTCATCGAAGTAAATGGCGTTCCATGTATAGCGAAACGGCTCCATGATATCCTAGTTGGTCGTGGTCAAGCAGAAGCTGTCGAAAGGAAACAGAAGCAATCCATCGAGGAAAAATTTCGTAGAGAGTGTGTCTTTCTTAGTCGACTGAGGCACCCAAACATCGTGCAGTTCATGGGCGTGCATTACGGTGAAGACCCATCTGATCTCACCCTCATCATGGAGTGCCTTCCAATGGACCTGGAGAAGTGCTTGCATCAATATCCCAACCTCCCACTCTCAATCAAAATCTCAATTCTTCTTGATGTATCATATGGTCTGCTCCACCTCCACTCCCAGATGCCTCCTATCATCCACCGAGATCTCACGGCAGCCAACATCCTCCTTACATCTGACATGAGAGCCAAAGTTGCTGATCTCGGTGTTTCAAAGATTTTAGACCTGCACCCCCTTCATGGGGCTTCTCTAACTGCAGGTCCGGGTGCTCTTGCATACATGCCTCCTGAGGCTCGGCAAGTAGTTCCAGTCTATGACACCAAGTTAGATGATTTCTCATTTGGAGTTGTTGCGCTATATGTTGCCAACCAGGAGTTCCCGAAGCCAGAAGACCGAAGCACTGCTGAAGCATTCCAGAACCAAGAAACTCATATTGAGAAGAGGAGGCAATGGGTTGATCGAGTGGGAAAAAGCCACCCATTGTATGAACTGATCACCTCCTGTCTTCAGGATGTACCCGATAAGAGGCCGACTACTTCTCAGATCAATGCTACTTTGAAGCAGCTAAGCAAATTTCACCCACGTCGATTCCAAGATACCATGGAAATGAATCAGCACCTCAGTCGTTTGGTAGGTGGACACTGCTATGAACTTGTATACTGCATATCATCCTGCAACTATACATGCAATAATATCTTGGCATTATTGTCTCAATACTAATGGTACTGGTGGTTTGTAACGATATACGTACGTATATCGTCTCTATAGGAACAGCGAATCTCTGCATCAATATCTGAGCTGCAGAGTGAAGCCAGTGTGCTCAAGAAGATAGTGGAGGTCAGTGCACTGCATGGGCAGCTATTTAGCATAACTGAGATACTGATATTTGCTGTACTTCCAAGCATTCTGGAAATGTTGTTGCAAGTGTATACCATTATTATATGTACAGCTGTTGGGATCGTTAGTTAACACACCTCACCGTAATTATACATAAGTAGTCAGCCCCATCCAGTCCCACTCCGGACCCTGGCACATGGACTGGGGACCAAACCCATTCAGTGTGTTGTCTTGGCATGCTGGTCACATGTGAAGTGCATGCTGATCACATGGAGGTCACATGCAAATTATGTGAGGTGTTTATTATTAATTTGGGCATCAACAGGCTCCACCTGATCACGCCCCAAGAGGGGTGGAAAAAGTGACTATCCTCTTACACATTCTATAGATAACTGTGTGAGGTGGGTGGGAGAACAGTTCTTTCCACTAAGTCAGCCCACGGCAGAGCAGTAGAAGACAATTTGCGTACAGTAGAGGCTTCAGCTGAGCTGCTCCATACTTAGCTACTCTTTATCAGCTTTGTTATACTGTTTTGAGTGCTATTCAATATCTCGATGGTAGACAAATGGTATCAGAATTACCTTGAAATCGCTGCATTCACTGTGCTGTGGTACTGGACAACAGGAGTTTTTGCCTGCCCATCCATAAATGATTTGCTGTTCATGTGCACTGGAAATGAGTTGTTGTCTTTTACTTTTGATTCACAGGAAGTCTGACACCCATGGCATCTGCTTATAGGTTGTTGCTAAGTTTAGATTTTTATTAGTGTTATATTGTTGGTTTTATACATAGAGCAGTGAGCAAGAGAGCAATAGACTACAAGGACAGATAAATTTTTGTGGTTCTTGGCCGGGCTTGAGAAATGTATTCCATATGCTTGTATTCATTCATGAACAGCTGTACCATTATCCTTACAATAATTTTGTCTGATAATTCTTGCTCAGCGCAAGTAATGCTGAAGTGTTCAAGTCACCATTGACTGGAGTATGAGGGATGACTGATCAAGAAAATTAATGCTATCCTTGAGGAGAGGAAATACTCTCAGCTCCAGCTGATGATGGCATCTAGCGGAGAATTGCATTCACAACTAACTGGTCCTTTCACTGGGTCAGTTTGTTGAAACTAAGTTGTTATTTTGTTTGTTGCTTCATATAGCTAGCTAGCTACAGGCCACTGTGCAGCTCATATACTAGCTTGCAGCACCGGTAATAAAAACCGTAGTAGAGTAAAGAATCGATTATCGGGCACTCGATCTGTTTTGTGTGATCATATCCCAACCTTGTTTCTTTTTTATCATTCTGGTATCCCTATATAGCTACGTAACATCCTGTTTATTATCAAGGCAATACTAGATTTTCACCAACCAGGGTAGCCAGCTAGCTAGACGATCGAACGTTGGTGTACACTGGTGAAATCTTACGTATGTAGCTAGTATTGCAAAAGCACATGGATGGCAGTCTCAAAGTATATCGTGCATCGATCATGCACGATGCTTTGAGACTGCCATCCATGGGCTGTAATAGCTAGCTAAACCACATTTTCATGACCTAGCTAGTAGTTTTGGTTTTATGCAACAGTATGGCTTCAGAGTTCTGAAACCTCGTTCGTCCGTCGACACTTGGCCTCCTACTTTGGACACCTATGCATCTGCTAGCTACACGAAAGGGCAGGATGACCACAGCAATTAACCGGTTGCTACACCTCCTTGGGCGGAACTGGGTTGCCCGACAACATAGCATAGGTGGCTCTTCTACTCATAGCTAAGTGTTAATCATGGGCAGAACTTGTGTCGGTTTCTTAACTGCATAGGGGGAGTTGGCATATCTTCGAATCTATAGTAGCTACTCAAAGTTGGATGTATGATCCCGCCTTTTTTGTCCTGCTCGAGAACGAGACAGTGCAGAGATACTTTTTGAACTGGCCAGTTAGGCCAAAAAGATGAGCCAACAACTGGTGGAAGACGCCCTCAATTTCCTCCCACGTACGGGCGAAGCCATGCATGAGGCATGTACCATGTGCTGGAATGGAGACTCGTTGGAAGGGGATGCCAAGCGCGGCACCTCTGGCTTGATGGAAGGTTGCTCTGTTAGAATTCATGATGTAGCTAGCTATACTCCAGCGTTTGTAGCATATCCTATGCAAATTTCTTTTTCCAAAGCTTGTTGCTGGACCTTGATCAGCAGTGGAGGGTCCATACAAAAGAACAATATTGGTGGGGTTTAACATAGGTTGTGTCAAACCACAGACAATAATTATTATTAATGAGTTTTGTGTGTCTAGTCTCGTTCTCAGATTATTTGAATGGTCAGGGAACGAGACTACACAGTCATCGCCGTGGCAGCCTGTACTGCGATCGTCAACCGGCAGTATACAAGTCGAGTCCATGCGTGCTAGTCAGCTGTAGTCGACCGTCACATTGCTCCATATAATCGTCGCATACCCGGGCTACCGTACTGTAGTCGACTTCGCCTTCTGTGTAAGTGTGAGTATGCTAGCACTGATTGTACACTGAAGCAGTGTTGTTTAACCACCATCCTTATTATTACCACTGCTGAGTGAAAGTTTAGTTTAAGCATAGACTAACATACTGACGAAACTAGTTATGGAATTGCTACTCACTGTATTTAATGATACACTGTTCGTTGGCTAAACATGCATGCGACTTGCTCAGAGATGTAGCGATAGATTGCTCAATCAGCATTCTTAGGCTAGACTACAGTATATTTTATCACTCCTACAATGCTCCCTGTAGCAGCCAAATGAGCCCCGGAAAATACCCATAAGCCCACAAGAATTAGGATGTTTAATATTAGGAGTTAATGCTTCGTACAGTCATGCTCTTCTGCAAGTTGTTTCCAACTGCAGCAGTAGATAGCTAATGGTTGTAGCCAGGTGGAGAGGCAGTGGTTAGGAACAAACGGCAGTGTGACTACCTTTCCCATGCTAATTCAGAGAATGCCATGCTGGTAAAATATTTGGTGGGGGGGGGGGGGGGGGGGGGGGGGGGGGCTAGTGAAGTTTACTCAGCACTAGCCTCGTTCCCAGGCTCTCACACACGCGAACAAAATTCCGTACTGTAAGCGACGAAAAGCTGGGCGGGGCCTGGGAACGAGGCTAGTATAATCCTGGGTAGTTTGAACCTAGTTTTGGTTACCTGAGTTGCAATTTTGTGAGTTGCACACCAACAATACCTTGCTGGATCTGGTACTGCCCATGGGGAGTACTATGTGCGTCATTATGTTGGCGCCATCTGGGTGCAATATTCACATGATGACGCTGTTGATCTGGAAAGTATTCATTGTGTAATTGTTACTATATTCATGTATGATCAGCTATTGGCTAGCTAGTTGTGGTTTGTGGAGCAAAAGCTATTCATACTTAGGAATTTAGGATAAGTGATAAAGGCCTGAGGATGAAGGTCAGGGGACCAGTCATCGTTAAACTAGCCTCGTTCCCAGTCCCACGCCCAGCTTTCCGTCGCTGCTGGGCGTGGGACTGGGAACGAGGCTATCGTTAAACTACAACTGAATGTAGGTTGAATCAACCCTCCATTTCTGGTATCAGTTCAGCCTTAATAATACTAGTGGAATGCAGGACATTGGAGGGCGAGCCTGAGCGAAGTGCATGCCATGCACATGCATGGAGCAGTTGCATCCACATGACTGACATCAGAATGTGACTGGGCAATGAGCATAGTAGGCCACAGAAATGATGCTACATTCAAGCAACTGTGAGTCAGGGGGTTAGCGTTAGCTGAAGCTGTCTAGCAGGTACGTCACCGGCCACGGCGGTAGGTCCACAAGCTCCGTCTTCATTGTCGCCACCGCGTACCAAGGAGGGAGAATGTTCATGGTTCACTTATTGCTCTAGCCAATGAATAGATAGGTTCATGAGTGGTCTCCGTCTTTGTTGTCGCCATCGTCCATCGAACAGGTAGCTAGGCTGTTCACTTGCATCGATCGAGGGTTCGTTGAATTTGAATATTATTGTGCAGGGAAACGTAAATACCATGGGATCTCAGGGTTGATATCATTAAACTGTATTCACCATAAAGGCGCTTCAAAGGTAGGAGCACGTTGAAGACGCTTCAGGTTGGGAAGGCTTCCGGTTGGAGTCACTTAGGCTGTACGGCCTCTTGAAGGATCGACCGTGCGGGATGGCAGAGAAGCCAGCGTTAAAAGACACTCCCGGTACTCCAACTGGAAGCCTTCCCATGCAACCTGAAGCGTCTTCAATGTAATTCTACCTTTCAAATTGCCCAACTGTAGCTTCACTTCCCATTGGCACTTTACATTTATCTTTGGTCCCAGGCTATACTGATGAGGCTGGCGAGGTTGGGAACGTAAAACACACAATTATTTCCGTTCAAACTATCCTAGTTCACCCTGATGACGACTGAAACATTCAGTGGAAACATCAGCAAATGTCTTTTCGATCTTAAGTTGGTATCTATCTGGATTTTTCCTTGGTGGCACATACCCCTTTACGTTAGGTTACCTTTTAACCATCGGGGCGCCCGACGGCTAACGTAAAGGGGTATGTGCCACCTTAACGTAAAGGGGTATGTGCCACCTTAGGGGCCCCCGACGGTTAAAGGTAACTAACGTAAAGGGGTATGTGCCAACTTAAAGTTACGGGATACTCGTGCGCGCGCCGTGCGAAATGTATTGAGAAATGTATACTTAAGCTCGCTAACCAAAAATCTCTGGTATGAACAGCGTGAGCAACTTGACTCTGGTGGTGGAGGTGCGCTATCACAAGGTGCAGGGCATGACGGAAGCTTTCACCAATATGCTGTATAGCTGTGCAAATACGAGCAGTTCAGTTCACCAAAAAGCCGTATTTACCGCTTTTCTCGAGCGAGACAGCAGATATATTTGTCAGGGATTATGCTATCAAAAAAAACTTCCGTCATGCCCTGCACCTTGTGACAGCGCACCTCCACCGCCAGAATCAAGCTGCTCACGCTGTTCGTAGCAGAGATTTTTGGTTAGCGAGCTTAAGTATACATTTCCCAATACATTTCGCACAGCACGCGCACGAGTATCCCATAACCTTAAGTACAGTACCTAGTTACCCAGTGAGTCATTCTGTGGGGGGTACGTTGCATAAGGGGAGTTTGTAAACACTAGACTGGATTGGACTGACAATTTGTTATTCAAGTAGTACGGGTTTCTGAATCTTCTGAGCGTACTGCATATTCACCATCAGGATCAATTTATTGGGCTAAGCCTGGGCAGTCCCCACTTATTGTTGTATTGCACAAATTTTTACGTACATTCCATTTTGAGTATCATGCACGGTATCAGACGGATAAACTTAAGATCGACCATGATGCAATCCTTTTGCTACAGCACAGCAAATTAAACCCTTTGCCAAGAGAAAGGCAACCATTCTGATCTACCTTTCCTAGAAGACTCCCCTCAAAATTGAGATAAGCACATGCAGTTTAACTGTGATGTTAGGGACAAGCCACTGCATCCTGTCACACCATATTTGGCTTGTCCCAATATCACAATTATTTTAACTGCAAGTGTAGGAATATCTATGGCTGTGATTTCCATTATCAATTGGGTTGTACATGTACTTGCCGCAAGGGCTTGACGGTACGAAATTTACAACCTTGAAACTCAGATCGATGGACGAGTACAGTGCCTCCAGGGCTTGCGGAGCTCGAGCAGCTACATATGGAGTCAAACAGTGAGCGCAGTCTACATCTGTTTATACCGCAACTTCACAATAGTCTCGCATAGCCAGAGGATAGGGTACAAGCGAGCGGGGCTTGCAGAGCTAGAGCAGCTACATGCATATGGAGTCAAACTGTGAATGTAATCGACATCTTTTTCTCAGCTCCACACTCGGCAAACACGCGAATTCTAGACCAGATACTCATAAGCACGTGGTCAGGTCACACATACACATGCGGCGCGCGTGAGGCATGATGTGGATACGTATTCCTAGTAATAATAATAAGTAATATTATGAATTTGTATAGTATAAAGATTGTTCTGTACATTGGAAGGTGTTTGTATACCTCTGGACACAACATTTATATTGCACTTTACACATTACAGTTGAGGGGTACACAGTACTTCAGTCAAAGCTCACGGGAGAAAATTGGTCATGGCTACCGATTCGGGAACCCCTGATGCGAAGTTTCTAGTAAAAAAGGATGATGCCAGCGACCTCTGGCGAAAAAACCCAAACCAGCGGGTCAGCATATTAGAAAGGAGCTCAAAGTTCCTACAAGTCCAAGAGAAACCCAATGACCCCCTGAAGCAGCCGCCAGATGGCAAGAAGTCCAAGTTATTGCCCCATCGCACCACAAGCAAAATTTCAGGAGCAGAAAGTAAGACCGTCGTTCCACCACAGGTAGAGACCACACAGAGCAATACTCTGCCCCGGCCATCCCCTCGCGTACGACAGATACTGCAGCCGGCCCCAAACCAGGAAAGCAAGGACTTGGAGATCAATCCTCGCCAGCAGGTCAACAACAAAAAGAGGTGGTCATGCACCGAACCAGCAGAGGCCACACAGAGCAGTACTCGGTCCCAGGCAAGCTCTCACGTACAGAAGATGCCACAACCTCGCCAGCAGCCCAGCAAGAACAACAGGTGGTCAGTTTCCATACCGGTAGAGACCCCAATCAGCAGTACTCTTCCCCAGACAAGCCCTCAGACACCGCAGCCAACTCCAACTCCTGTTGTCTCCAAACCTCCTGCTGAGGCACAACTCAACACAACACAAACACCCATTGATGGAAAGCATCCTACCACTGAGTCACTGGAGGTTTGTACAATTAAGCATGTATTCCTACAAGTAGCTACTTGTAGGAATAGAGATATAGCAAGGACATGCAATACCAAATATAGCATAAGCTACAGTGTTGTCATGAATAACAAGGCTTTCACACATACAGCAACAGTTTTGGGGTGCCATATTCTGTGTGTGTACCATATATTGTGTGTACCATATATTGTGTGTACCAAGAGGAGTAGTTTGTGGTACACACAAGGTAGCAATTCTTGCTACATCAATTCACCTCTTACCATGGGCCTCCATGGCAGTCTTGCGACAATGTCATTCATGCAACACTGATTGCTACCTTGCGCATTCCATTAAATACTAGCTTCGTTCCCAGGCCTACCCCGTTTTTTCTGTTCTTCGGTTTCCGTTGACAATAATACACGGATGTGGAAGGGCGGCGAAAAACACGGAAGGCCTGGTGCGATTCATCACGTGAGTGACGTCAGGTGGACGCAAGGGTGGATGTAGGGGGGGCGGGGCCCGTAGTCGTTTCAGCAGATCCTGAAGGCTGTTCATCATCCAGTCGGCTCGGTTCGAATGCTCCGCGGCTAGTCGGGACTCGCAGACGATCTACACAACTTCTTGGGCGCTTTTTAAACTTATTTGCGATAAAATCGGGAACAATTGTCCAGATGTGTACACTTTCAGTTAAAATAACTGTAGTGTTGGGAACAAGCCACTACATACATTGTATATCCTGCCACAATATCACATTCATCTGCCTGTCTGAAGATATCTATCATACCCAGGTGAATGGTTGCAAAGGATTTTGTTAAGGTAAATATTCATTACATCACATGGCACAGGCATGAATCCAGGTTATGTCCATCTGTCTGTCAGTTCATCAGCTAGTCTGTCTGTCAGTCAGTCCAAAAATGCTTCAAGCAGGTTAGCTAAAGCATTTAGAGGGTTCATAGTGAATACAACAATAAGTATTAGCTAGATAATAAAGTAAACCACAATCCTGGTTACAGAGTGCATGGTAGCTATGGTAACCGTTGTTAATGAAGGGATAGTGCTCTATGTTGGGATTAGTTGTATAAGGCAACTTAGGAGTAAGCTGGCCCAGATTACCACAGTGCAGCCATAATCGTGCAGATCTTAACTACTAAACATCTGGTCCACTGCACCAGTTACAATAAATGCAGTGAGTTGGTAGCCTCGTTCCCAGGCCCGTACTGTTTTCGGTTCTGTCAAGCATGCAACTGAAAGCGGCGAGAGCCTGGAAATGAGGTTAGTGACCTTGCAGATGTTCCCAGGATTGATCTGGGCCAGCTGCCTTTGCAGATTGTCTTATGCGATTAGTCTAAGTAAGCTATCATCATATCCATGTCCTCATCAGCTCCCAACAACCAGGATAACCACAAAGTGAATGGCTACAAATGTTTACTATGGTATCAGATCCCACTGTATACTTTTCCAACGCTGTACCGGCCCAGAATACTCCCTTGAAGGTATGTGGTAGGGCAAAAGTGCGCAGACTATGCGATGCTGGAGGTACCTCTTCGCCATCATTTTCAGTTGTCAGGAAAGGCTCTCATGGCAACTTCTTGCTTTCAACTGCCCTGCTACTGATTTCTGGTCTAGCCTCGTTCCCAGGCCTCTACCACAGCTTTTGTCGCTTGCAGTACGAAAATCGCGGAGAAGGCCTGGAAGGGTTTCGCACGTGATGCAGGGTTTCGCAAACGTCATCCGTTCAAGACCATTATGTACTAGTACACTAGCTACGATCGCGTACGGAGACAAGTCAACGGCCAGAAGAGAGCCACACCGACTTATCCAAGCTAGAAGTCTTACCTTCGAAGTAGTGCTGAGCTGCAAGTGTTGTACTTTCCAGAGCGATGGCGGAATGAACAGTCAAAGCGCTTCATGCGCTTCGAAGTTATAACCGTTGTATTGCAGTCATCTCTCAGCGGTTTTGTTTCAAATCGAGGTATGTTGTATAGGTAGGACCTGCCTCTCCTCTGGAGTTTGTCTGGTCTCTGTAGCTTCTCTGGAACAGGCGATAGTCAGTTGAATACTGTGAGTATGTATTAACGGAATCCGTGACGTAAGCGGCGGCACGCATCACGTGCGAAACCCTTCCAGGCCTTCTCCGCGATTTTCGTACTGCAAGCGACAAAAGCTGTGGTAGAGGCCTGGGAACGAGGCTATTCTGGTCTGGGTGCTACGTATCTTCCAAAGCGTTGTGCACTGTGTGTTGATTGGGTAATCATCATGCATGCTAGTAAACTAGGGGCGTGCCCATAAGTGTGTCAGTCAGCAAAACCACGCGAAGCACGGAAAATATTTTCACAATTTTCAGGAAGGGCTGTCATTAGTCTAGCCACTAGCCCCTCTCCGCCCGGCCGGTCAAGCGGGCGCGCGGCGAAGCCGGCGCGCGGAGGGCGGAGAGGGTCTAGCAAACATTGCACTTGATTGCGTTTCAACTGACCAATCAGATCTCACTGAAGCGATTCGTTCCAATTTTATTCATGACTCTCGTGGTTGTAAACCGAGCCGTTCGCGTGCGATCAGCCCGGTGGAGAGCGTCTAATAGCCTACACTCGAGCTAAACTAGTCCAACCTGGATGCCTCCAAGCGTACAGAAGTCGTCCTCAACTCCAGCTGGCACTTCACCGGTTCACAGGTACATGTAATTGGCATTCCAGAGAAACGTGATCAAGTGCAATGTTTGCTAGACCCTCTCCGCCCTCCGCGCGCGGCTTCGCCGCGCGCCCGCTTGACCGGCCGGGCGGAGAGGGGCTAGCGGCTAGACTGGGCTGTCATGGCAACATCTCATCACCTTCTCAATGTCTCGTCATGCCTCACTCACAAGTCTGGGGCAGTCAGGGCACCAGCATATTGCTGTAGCATTTCGAGTTGTTTGTGCGCACTGCGGAAACTGAGGAGGCATGCAGCGTACGAAGCACGCGGCGAAAAATTTTGAGCTAATTAATTATTCATGACTCCAAATTCTAGCTACGCCCCTTGGTTGGGATGCTGGAAAACCCAGAACGGAACGGAACGGAACCGGAAGTAGTAATTAATGTTTCGTGTAGAGAAACTAGTTTGCTCAGTACTTTGGATCGTGAAATAGCCATTGCCTCCTGCAAGGAAGTCAGAGAACAGTTTAGTCTCACGAGTTGGCTGGGTTGCACAGTATTTTGAAGCCACGAAGCGTTAGCGAAGTAGCCGTGCGGGTCCAAGTCTGCCAGCAGCATGCAACGATCGACCTCGATTTCGAGGATGTTGATTAGCTATATAATTACTTCCGCTTCCGTTCCGTTCCGTTCCATTCCGTTCCTACCGTTCCGGGTTTTCCTGCATCCCCCCTTGGTCACCCTGAACTCTGGTCCTACCTTATAAGAAGCATAGAGTTGGAAGCAAGGATAGCTCTTAGCAAGACTGATTGAGAATCCTTTATTAGTGGGCCCACTTCTATCATGTTGTAGGGACAGTGCCCCCCCCATTTGTGTGATGTCTCCACCTCATCCCTGTGTTGTACATACATACATCTGCAGGAGTTGGCTCGGTCTCGCATGGAGGTGACTAAGCTGACCACTGAGGTGGAGCAGCTGCGTAGAGAGAAAGCAGACCTACAGGGAGAGATGGAGGCACATAAGTTGACGGTGAGGTCTGGTCATGTGACCTTGACTAATCACATAAAAAAATGCGTTCCTTTACTCAGGTCACATGACTTAAGATGTGTAAATTTTGCAGGTTTGTTTGGGTCATGTGATCTCCACATTCCTTTATGCGACTGCTTGCTGTTGAGATTGAGATAGTAGGTACTTCCACTACCTGCTAGAGGAGGTGCATCATGTTAACAGTGGACATCATGCATTAAGGAATAGATCCTGACTTTGACTGCATCACTATCTTTACCCTGACCGCACTGCAAGCAGGCAGTCATTAGGTTCTTCCATTGACCGATTCGTGCTGGAATACGTTTGATCTGAAAGCCTTCTTTTCAAGTGTTAGTATATCCTGGTACACATGCATGAAGATCTTACCTCGTTTGGCATGTATATACAACTAATCACCACTTGCAATTCAGTACAACTAGTTTGTATCAGTGCTCAGAAGCTTCTATAGCTAATATATCAGTAACTTTTATGCAATTTCATCGTGGCTGTTTCACAGGCCCAGACTTTCAAGAGGACTTTCAACAGGAGCGCAAGGATCGGGAGAAAGCGCGAAGTCAGGTGGAGGAAATTGAAAAACGCTACCAACACGATTTGCAAGCCATGGCATTGCAGCTTAAGAATACGTCACAAGACCTGCAGAAACAACATGAAGCCCTCTTGCACTCACAAATTGGACAACACTCTGAACAGCTCAGTGAGAAAGATCGGCAAGTGGCAGCCACTGCTGCTGAGAACGATCGCCTCCAGGAGGAAGTGTTGTCCAAGACGCAGCAGGTGAAGCCGTATAAGACACAAGTGGACCAGTAGAAAGTAGCTATGTAACACAGTGGAACCCAACTTTAAGAACGATACCCTGATCAGGACAATTGTTGATGGTTTGCCCCTGAAGTGAAGACATCCCCTTATCATCCTATAATCAGGACACAGAGTGCAAGAGTAGTTCACCATTGCCACGGCAACATGTTGGATCTGGGATACATGTTGCAGTGAACTACATACTAACAAGCCTAATGTATTTGGTGGCCACCATTTCCATCTCTGATTACTAAGCTGACTAATAGGGAACAGATTCCTTTAAAATAATTTTGGCTAGATGCATGCACATTTAAGGTACATGGTGTTACAAATATAATGTGTGTGTATTAATTTTATGCTCTGAATGATGGTTGTGTGAGACTGTTGTCTCTGTGCTCAGGTTGAGCACTTTGCGCAGGAATCCGAGAAATGGAGGTCAAAGGCTGCAGAGTGGAAGGCCAGGCATGATACAATGGAGGTGGATCTGCAAACAGAGAGAAGTCAGAGGGAGGCTTTCGAGAAGAAGATTGCTGATTTGGAAATAATGAACGATCAGTTACGGCAGGAGAGCCATGTAAGTTTCATAGGCGGTGGATTGTGTTCTGAGGGCAGCGGAACAGGGTGGGGGGGGGGCTATAGGGCGCTATGCCCCCCCCCCCCCCCCCCCCCACCCCCCAATACTTGTACTGGATGGGATGCCCCCCTCCCTCCCACACCTCCCCCACCTACCCCCACCCTCCCCCCACCTCCCCCCTCCCCCCTCTGACCCGTGAACTGGAAGTGCATTGCGTAAAAGTGTGGCCTTAACTGATATACAACACACATTTTCTTCCACCTGACCAACATCCTTTTGCTGTACGTACATAGGACTTGGAGCAGTCTCGTGTGGAGGTGACAAGACTGACCTGTGAAGTTGAGCGGCTTTGTAAAGAGAAAGCGGACCTACTTGGAGAGTTGGAGGCACATAGGCTTAGAGTGAGTCGTGTGGTCTTCAACTATAATCACATTGAGATATGGAGGAAAGTCCTTCCACTACTTGATAGAGTATAGACTCACTGCTGCATTGAAATGATGAATAGCTGGAGTTATTGAGCTAATTCGCAGCATCAACAATAGAACGATAGGTTCCCAAAACGTTTCGATCCGAGGATCTTCATCAGTTGACTACTACTTGCTAGCAGAAGTGCATTGTGTTGTAACACCGTTTTTTTGTGTTGAAATCGGTCATGCGGCCTCTTGAAACTGTCAAGCACTCAGTGACTTTTACACTTCCACTCGTTGGTTGACGAAATAGACCGCCACACGTAGCTCTCCTAGCCTCGTTCCCAGGCCTACCCCGTTTTTTCTGTTCTTCGGTTTCCGTTGGCAATAATACACGGATGCGGAAGGGCGGCCGCCGGCGGCCGCCCTTCCGCATCCGTGTATTATTGTCAAAGGAAACCGAAGAACAGAAAAAACGGGGTAGGCCTGGGAACGAGGCTATAGCTCTCCATTATTGATACCAATTGCTTGCATGTCTGGGCGACTTGCAGATCTTATCTCTAGCCGTTTTTAGCTGTTTAGTGTACATTATTACTCACAGCAAACTTAGTGGAACATTAAATTTTATTTACACACACCCATTTGGTATGTTGATACAAATGTGACCTGATACACTGCATGATAGTTGCCTTTCGCTAAGGTGCTAGGGCCTAGTTGTGAAAAGGGATCACTTTGTGTATGTTTCAGATCCATGTACAGCCACAAACATTTTGTGAAATGATGCATAGAAGCTCTTACTATTATTCTACTCTATTATCAGAAGCGTGACGATCAAGAGGCAAAGCAGCTTTCTGAAGAAATGAAGAAGCTAATTGAATTGAATGCTGACGATACCATACAAATTAACGAGTTGAAGGCCCAGGTCAGGAGGCTAGAACAGGATAAGGAAGCTCTGCTGAACGAAATACAGATTGCAAGGACTGAGGTAGGTGTGTCTTTAACCAATACCGGTTGTGATTGTGAGAGGGCACATTGGTTCAATACTTGATTCTGGCAATGATTTAAGTCACCCAAGCAGTTAGAGCCTGGATTTCATTGTTGTATCAGATCGGAATCATGTTGCTTAAAATAACTCCTGCTCTGGAGGTTATCAATCCCATGTACCATGCGTATTCACAGTTGACAGGTTCCAAACTACATCTGTGTAGCACATGCAATAAATAATGGAATTTCTTACTCAGCAACACCCCCCACAGTCATTCAATGTCCATGCAATGTACAACTACGTAAGTTACATCTACCGCACATCTACCTTTGACATCCTAATTTTATTCCTTTTACAATCAACGAGGTGTAGGTACAATGTAACATTGAATGCCATCACACCAGTGCCAAAATTAGCACAAGCTGTATATTAACCATGCCCTGATTTACCTCATTCCTGTAATCACTCACTGCTTGGAATCAATCCTTTATTCCCTACAGAATGAGCGAATTGAGCTAGCCCATTACCGAATTGAATCATTCAGCAAGCTGGAAGAGGGTGTGAGCAAGGGGTCAGGTTCTTTTGGCTCGATCCATCTCATCGAAGTGAATGGTGTTCCATGTGTGGCTAAACGGCTCCATGATATCCTAGTTGGTCGTGGTCAAACAGAAGTAGTCGAAAGGAAACAGAAACGATCCATCGAGCAAACATTTCATAGAGAGTGTGTCCTTCTGAGTCGACTGAGACACCCAAACATTGTGCAGTTCATGGGTGTGCACTACGGTCAAGACCCGTCTGAACTCACCCTCATCATGGAGTGCCTTCCAATGGACCTGGAGAAGTGCTTGCATCAGTATCCCAACCTCCCACTTCCGTTAAAAATCTCAGTTCTACTGGAT
Source organism: Axinella damicornis (assembly GCA_963931865.1). Taxonomy (NCBI): domain Eukaryota; kingdom Metazoa; phylum Porifera; class Demospongiae; order Axinellida; family Axinellidae; genus Axinella; species Axinella damicornis. The sequence goes on along the minus strand of OZ007512.1, from coordinate 11,848,726 downwards.
GTATCGTATGGTCTGCTTCACCTCCACTCCCAGATGCCTCCTATCATCCACCGAGATCTCACGGCAGCCAACATCCTCCTTACATCCGACATGAAAGCCAAAATTGCTGATCTCGGTGTTTCAAAGATTTTAGACCTCCATCCTCTTCATGGGGCTTCTCAAACTGCAGGTCCAGGTGCTCTTGCGTACATGCCTCCTGAGGCTCTGAAGCGAGTTCCAGTCTATGACACCAAGTTAGATGATTTCTCCTTTGGGGTGGTTGCTCTATACGTTGCTAACCAGGAGTTCCCAATGCCAGAAGAAAATGTAACCTTGGAAGCATTCCAGAAACAAGAAACCCAAATTGACAAGAGGAGGGAGTGTGTTAATCGAGTAGGAAAAAGCCACCCATTGCATGAGCTGATCACCTCCTGTCTTCAAGATGTTCCTGATAAGAGGCCGACTACTTCTCAGATCAATGCTAATCTGATGCAGCTAAGCAAATGTCACCCACGTCGATTCCAAGATATCATCGAAATGAATCAACACCTCAGTCGTTTGGTAGGTGGACACAGCTATTAATCTGGTATATAGTATGTAGCATCCTAGCCTCAATCCCAGGCTATGCAGAGTACTCCACGTGTACTGGAAACAAGGCCAGTAGCATCCTTAAACTATATATACGTATGTGATAGAAGCAGGGAAGAATTATCTTGGCATAGTATAAAAATTGTAGTGCAAGAATTCTGTTTATATGTCTGCATGTGTATGATGTATAATATTTATTTTCTCTGTAGAAACAGGCCATCTCTGCATCAATGTCTGAGCTGCAGAGTCAAGCCAGTGTGCTCAAGAAGATAGCCGAGGTCAGTACACTAAATACATAACTGAGTCTACAACGTCATGTACCTGTTGTGGCTGCATGTTAGCAGTGCCATGCGATAGAATAAAGATTTCAGGACCAGTGAAATCATTCACCAGGACAAATGATCTTACCACTAAGTCACCTACCAGAATAGTGATATTGAAGTCAACATTCATGCATTGTTACATCCCCTGTGTTGCTCATTGCAGTTGCAGTACAATTAAATGTAACTGGACTAGCCACAACAGGAACAAGGCAGTTGCTAATTTTGTCTGCCCATCCATGAATGATTTGCTGTTCACTGTGTGCACAGGAAATGCATGAGCTTTGTTTCTTTACTTTTGATTCACAGGAAGTCTGACACCCATGGCATCTGCTTATGTTGATACTATAAGTTTAGTGTTATATTGTTGGTTTTATAGTGAGCAAGAGAGTGATAGAACTACAAGGACAGTGGTTCTTTAGCAATTGGCCTGACTTATCCCATTCTTGTATTTCCCTTACTGTACCATTATTCTGTCTGATAGCTAATTCTTGAGAATCTTGCTGAAGATTTCAAGTCAACATTGACTGGAATATGAGGGATGACTGATCAAGAAGATCATGTAGTTGTGTGATATGCATGAACCGTACCTGCTGGTTGCAGGAACGATTCCATGAGGAGAGGAAATATCTCCAGCTGGTGATTGCTAGCTGAGCAAGAACATGCAATCGTGTTCGCATGCGAGTCCAAGGAATGGCAGTCCAGGGCTGCAGAGTGCGAAAGGAGAGTGCAAAAGGAGAGAAGTCGGAGCGAAGCTCGCGAGAGCTGATTTGAACGATCGGCTTCGAGACCTGTATTTATTTGCAAAGAGTGATGTGTATGATGACTAGTACCTCCTCCGCCTTTTCCTCTCCCCTCCCCTTCCCCCTTCCCCCTTCCACCTTCCCTCCCTTTCCTCCTCTCCGCTTCTCCCTTCCCCTCTTCTCCCTTCCCGGCCCCTCATTCCTCCCTCATTCACTGACCACCCCTCTCCCCTCACACTGCAGTCTTTGCCAGCCAAGACAGAGTCGCGAACTTTGTCCCATGTGAAAGCCTCTCCACCGATGCAGGCAGCTATTCAGTCAGTTATAAAATTGGTATCATCTCACGTGGTATAGGTTGGCTCTCTGGTTGAGACTAGACTGCTTACTGTTGTGTTCAGGTTTAGACGCGGCCTGGGAACGAGGCTAGTTCAGGTTGAGAGATTTGCACGGGAGTCTGAGGAATGTCAGTCCAGAGGTGCGGAGTGGAAGGCCGGGAATAACACAATGGAGGATGAGGCGCATGCGCAAAACGAGAGAAGTGTCGGAGGGAGGCTTTCAAGAGAAAGATTGCTGATTTAAAAATTGAATGATCGGTTACAACAAGAGAGACATGACTAAGTTTTACAAAGGGTGACTGTGTATGCTCACCAGTAACTCCTCCCATTCCCAGTCCTGAGTTCCTCCTCCTCCCCACCCCTTCCCCCTCGCCTCCCCCCTCCTCCTTCCCATCCGCCCCCCTCCCTTCTCTCCCTCTACTCTTCCACATGCATCCCTCTCCCTCCCACTGATGATGGTTTATCTTTGTGCATGCAGGAATTACAATCCAGAGCTGTCGAGTGTGAGGCAATGCTAAATGCAATGGAGGTTAGGCTTGAGTCAGAGTTATGGATACATGAACAGATGACGCCAAATATACAGTTGCCGAACACAAGACACAAGATTTTAATTGCAAATAGCTAGTCCACTAATGGTAATCGTACGTAATTATGTTGCGGTAAGTGAACAGGCACAATAAATGAGTACTGCATGGAGGAGTTTCTCAGTGTAGCTAACTCTGGTTTTTTGGTTACTGTGATTGATTCATACAGAGAGAAAATGATGACCTCAAACATGAAGTATTGGCACTCAGTGGACAAATCCAGAGGTACTCTCAGCAACTGCAGTCTCAACAGTCCCACCAAAGTGATTTCTGGGAAGTCCCACGAAATGAAATCACCCTCAACATGCAAAAGTTTCTTGGTACTGGTGCCTGGGGCTTTGTTGTGGAGGGAAAATTTCGAGGTCAACAAGTGGCTGTGAAATGCTTGCATGACTTGATCTGACAGCCAGAAGTTATCGAGATAATTCGCAATTAAGGAAATTTGCATCATGGCGCAGATTCGACATCCCAACCTGGTGTTGCTCATAGCCGCTGTAATCGATGCGAAAAATGACCCACTCATTGTTAACTACAGAATTACTTGACACCTCACTTAGAAAGGCATATGAGAATCACCGTCTGCAAGGCTCTAGTAAGCTGAGTATCTTTCGCAATGTTGCGTCCGCTCTCAACTATCTTCACCTTCACCAAGGAGGCGAAATCATCCACCGAGATGTGAGCTCTGCCAATGTCCTTTTGGAGGCCAAACCAAACGACCAATGGAAAGCTAAGCTGTCTGATTTTGGTTCTGCAAAGCTTGCAATTGAGGCCAAGACCACAGGCCCTGGTGCACCTGCTTACACAGCCCCTGAAGTCCGAAAAGATATGGGGATACGTCAGACAGGGAAGTTGGATGTCTACAGCTATGGAGTTCTCCTGTGTGAAGTGACTGTAGAGCAGTTTCCAACGGATGGTAGTCTACCTGGCATGATGCAAACGGTTCGAAGCAGATGGCCATTCATGCATGGCCTTGTGACTCACTAGACACAAGATCACCCTGACAACCGGCCAACAATGTCGTATGTGCTGGGAGAGTTTGACAAAGCTTCAATCACAAGAATAATACTTGTATACCTCAAAAGGAACAAACCATTCCAATGACTACTGTAATTTGACATACAAGTAGCTAGTGTTTTTTCATAAAATCGCTCCACATGTCCACTAACTTACTTTTAGTTGTGTTGTTGTATTAGGTTGAATCTACATGTGCATGTAGTTGCATGTGTGCACACTTCGCATGTCCATCAATGACATTAACTTTGTGTGATACGTGGTGTGACCTTGTATCAGTTAATACCTTACAGAGGGCCAGCTACTTCCAATTTCATCAGAACTTCATTTCCATTGCACTCTTCCATTGGCCATGAGTAACATCGCCATAATTTCTGACTGCATGATTGTTGGCCTGCATCCTCAGGACAGAGGAATAGTGATTGGACACTTGTATAATTGTGGAGAGAAATGTCCAATCTGCACGAACTTAATTGAGGAGAACTCCCTATTATTGCAGTCAGCAGCCTTGCATTTGGTGTATGACTACTACAGTAAAACCTCTGATAGTGGACCCTCCGAGATAGGGACACAATATACCTCTCTACATGCACAGGACGCTTTTCAAGGTCCCAAATAATTGGTTCGCCTATGGTTCTAATACATTTTGAACCTCAAAGAAGAGGACAACCTCTCTACAAAGGACAAAAGACTTGAATTTGTATTGTTCCCAAAGACTCAGTGTCCTTTATTCGGAGGTTTGACTGTATATCCACAAACCTGTGAATGATCAAAGGAGCTCAGTTTGTACATGTAAGAGTAATGGTGACTAGTATAATGATCATGAGACCAGAATTTACAGCATGTATAATCATGATAGCTGTTGCATGTGATTTATTGATACAGAAAATGATCCCCTCATTGTAACGGAATTGCCAAATATATCACTTCGCAAGGCTTATGAGAAAAACCTTCTTCAACATCCCTGCAAACTAACAGAAACATTGCATCAGCTCTCAACTACCTTCATCATGCCTGCATGTGTTTGAAGCAAGCCTGCATGGCCAAAGCTAGATGTCCAACTTTCCTGTCTGACGAATCCCTGTCTCCCGTTGGACTTCAGGAGCTGTGTAAGCAGGTGCACCAGGGCCTGTGGTCTTGGCTTCAATTACAAGTTTAGCAGAACCAAAATCGGAGAGCTTAGTTGGTTGTTTGGTGTGGCCTCCAAAAGGACATTGGCAGAACTAACGGCTCAGTGGAAGATTTCTCCTCGATGGTGAATGCATCAAGATATGCAACTAGATCTATACAGAGTTGGAAGCACTTAAGGTATTTTGTAAGGACTTCTTATCATGCATAATAGACTGAAACTGGATGCCCAAATATTAATCCTGCTAATGACACGGATACTTCTGTTTTGTGGGGGTTCTCTGTCGTGATCCGAAGACAGTGCCCTCACTTCTGTGATGCTGCCAGTGGGGGAAAGTGTCTCCACTGCGTCACCTCAGTTTTGCCACCTATATGGCATTTGACCAATGAAAGAATCGGAATTGCTATGTTGTTATGGCTTTACATCCACAGGACTTGGCGCAGTCCCGTTTGGAAGTGGCCAAACTGACCACTGAGGTGGAGCAGCTGCGTAGAAGCATAGATTATACAGCTAAGGAGCTATATAATCTATGGTAGAAGAGAGAAGATGGACTTACTGGGAGAAAGAAAAGCACATAAATTGAGGGTGAACTCTAGTCGTGTGACCTTCAACCAGTCACCTACACACTTGGGTCTCATGACTTCATTTTACTGGTTATGGTTATGCTGGGCTAGCTCAAAGTTGTGTGAATCTATCACGAAGGTTTTCACATGAAGCACCTCTAATCACCCATTCAAGAACTATGACTTTATTTGAGACGTCATTTTATTCATTTGCATGCATGCATAACTAAACAATCGGCGTAATTCTTGATCACTGAATTGAATATGGTCAACTGTGTATGATGTCATACACCCATTGTTCCTGTAATCATTCACTGCTTTTAAACATGCAATTCTTTAGAGTGAGCTAGCTCCCTACAAGATAAAATCATTCAGCAAGCTGGAAGAGGGTGCACGTGTGAGCAAGGGATCTTATGGCTCGATCCATCTCATCGAAGTAAATGGCGTTCCATTCTCAATCTCAATTCTTCTTGATGCATCGTATGGTCTGCTCCACCTCCACTCCCATGCAGACACCTCCTATCATCCACCGAGATCTCACGCCAACATCCTCCTCACATCTGACATGAAAGCCAAACTTGCTGATCTTGGTGTTTCAAAGATTTTAGATCTGCATCCCCTTCATGAAGTTTCTCAAACTGCCGGTCCAGGTGCTCTTGGATACATGCCTCCTGAGGCTCAGCAAAAATAGTTCCAGTCCAACAACTTAATAATAATACAGGTCAAAAGTGAGGAATGTATAATATATTATATGAAAGAGGTCATTATAAATTACAGTCATGGTAAACATACAGGTCAAAGCTAGTGAGGAATGTGTAATATTATATGAAAGAGGTCAGTCATTACAGGTCAAAGTGAGGAATGTTATATGAAAGAGGTCATTACAGTCAGTACAAAACATAGAGGTCAAAGTGAGGAATGTGTACATAAAAGAGGTAATATACACTAGCTACATTTCAAATTAGTATACATCCCCTCGAAAAGAGTCCCTATAATTGTTGCTATAAATAAAATGACTGTACATACGCATTGCTATATTACAATAATTATATCGACATAGCGCTGCAGCTCTATTATGAACTAGCTATCTGGTTTTTGCTGCTTTATGTATAGTCTGCACATGTCGCAAAGTCTCTAGGTCTCCAATTCATACCGGCGAAAGCATTCCACTACCCTTTGATCAGTTAGCTATACCACTGTTTCTAGCTCTCTTCGCTCGATTCAAGGACGGCTTCTTCCTTTGACAAGCCTTCGCACTTCACCATATGCCTCCACTTCCTCGTTGCTCGCAGAACATGCACGCATTCAGCCATTGTGGCCTGCAATAAATCAGCTGCTGCTAGCCGCTAGATAGCGTGAGGATGGAGTGGGTGTGGTAGTTCTGGCCATGGACCGTACTTATGCAGTGCAGTGGATCTGCCACTTTGTGTGAACTCCATGAAGAAATTTGCAGCTGTCAAGGTGGAGTGTAAGGTAGCTAGCTAGCTACCGGTATACCTATGACTTCCACTTACTTAGCCAGCCACTATTCAAGGAGGTGCAGCTCGGCCTGGTGTGCATGCTGTTCCAAATTGGTTCTCTAGCGCAGTGACAAGGGCCCGATTGTCGCCGCGGCGTCCTGCCGGCAGGTTGGAGAGAACAGTCAATGCCGCTCCCCTCAGGCTGACGGCAAGTAGCTATAGAGTGGCCTTCTCCTCCTTATTCCAGTGGTTGTTGTGCATCCCAAAGTAGGCGTGCCACGCGAGGACCGACCATCGTAGACTGCATGGCCCGGGCCCGGAGGCCGTGCTGTTCGGCGCCAGCTCAGTGTAGCTAGCTACACCGGTACCACCACTGTCTGAACCTGTAGAAGGAGGAGGTAAAGAAGAAGACGGAATAAACTCAGTGGCTCCTGGTCTCAGTGAAAGGGAAGGTTTTGTCTCTGTCAACGTCCACTTCTCCTTCCTCTGCTGCACCTTCTCAGAGCTCCGCAGCACTAGCTAGCAATTGCTAGCAATTGTATATAGCGCAGCTCCCGTTCTCGCACACAACCCGCAGCGCAGATCGAGTTTCACCGTTGGCAATTGATGGTCACATAGCTAGCAGCTCTCATACACTGCGGCTGTACAACCATGGCTTTTTATAAGGTAGCTACCAGTTGTAGATGACAATGCACACATAAATCATGGACAATGACACAAACATGCCAAGACAGACAGTCTGACTCCAAGCACCGCTCCCAGCACAATGCCAACACCATGTGCAATCTGCTGCAATCACTTGTCATTATGTTACAATATAGTGGACAAGGTGCATTTATGATCACTTACTGTATGCAGCAGCAAGAAAACGTGTTATCTGTATGCAGCTATTTTCGTCTGTTTTTCACGTGTACCCATGGGTGGGTGTGTCTGTGTGTCTGTGAGTGACGGAAGTGGGATGTTCGTGGGGCGGGACTAGACTATAGTGACACGCGACCTTCGTACTTTACTGAACCTCGAACTCCGTGAAGAATGTTCGAGAACATTGGGCCCGGGCATGGGCTGGAATCCAGCAAACGCAAGCGGGGAGCAGCAGTTGAAGCGGACGCAATCGGGGAGCAGCAGTTGAAGCGGACGCAATCGCGTATCCGGAGCAGCAGCTGATCTGACGCGATCGGGAGCAGCAGCTGAAGCGGACGCGCACGCAAGCGGCGAGCAGCAGCTGAAGCGGGCGCAATCGGGGAGCAGCAGCTGGAAGCGGAGGCAAACGGTGAGCAGCAGTTGAAGCGGCCGCGGATGCCGAAATCGGGCCCGGGAGCAGCAGCTGAAGCGGACGCAAGCGGACGCAAGCGGCCGCGGAGCAGCAGCTGAAGCGGGGAGCGCTCTGCACAGAGAGCTGTCCGCGCCGGATTACGAGGGGGAAGTAGCTATGTGTTATGTTTGTTATTTTGTGTACTGTTCCCCCAATTGAATTTATTCGATGATGCATGACACGGCAAAATGCATACGTATCATTTCTATCCCCATGTACAAATCGAAGAATCTCGCCGCCAATTCAACATGCAGTAGCCGGCGCCAGAGGACCTTAGTTACTCTCTTAGGTTTGTAGATTTGGATCCTCGCATGCAAATCGAAGAATCTCGCTGCCAACATGCAGCAGCCATGAGGACCTTAGTTACTCTCTTATAGGTTTGTAGATTTGGATCCTCGCATGCATGCAAATCGAAGAATCTCGCCGCCAACATGCAGCAGCCAAAGAGGACCTTAGGTACTCTCTTAGGTTTGTAGATTTGGATCCTCACATGCAAATCGAAGAATCTCGCCGCCAACATGCAGTAGAGGACCTTAGCTACTCTCTCTTAGATTTGTAGATTTGGATCCTCACATGCAAATCGAAGAATCTCGCCGCCAACATGCAGTAGAGGACCTTAGCTACTCTCTTACTAATAGGTTTGTAGATTTGGATCATCCAAATCTACAAACCTATTAGTAAGAGTCCGATCCTCACATGCAAATCGAAGAATCTCTCCGCCAACATACAGTAGAGGACCATACCTCTTGCTTGTTGATATGGTGACATTGCACAATCCAAATCTACAACACATGAGCATGCAGATCCAAGCATCTTCATCAGATCACTGTGATTGGGCAAACAATAAAGCAATCACATAGCTACATTTAGAGTGCACTATATAGATGATTCGTAAAGAGATTGCATCATGGCACAGATTCGACACCCAAAACTCGTGCTGAAAGCTGCTGTGATTGACACAGAAAACAATCCCCAGAATTGCTCGATATATCACTCCGCAAGGCCTATGAGAAAAACTTCTTCAGCATCCCTGCAAACTGAATATCTTCCCAACTAGCTACCTTCACCTTCACCATCGAGGAGAAATCATCCACAGAGATGTTAGTTCTGCCAACGTCCTTTTGGAGGCCAAACCAAACAACCAGTGGAAAGCCAAGCTCTCTGATGTTGGTTCTGCTAAACTCGCAAATGAAGCCAAGACCACAGGCCCTGGTGCACCTGTGTATGCAGCCCCTGAAGTCTGACAGGAGACAGGGATTTGTCAGACAGGAAAGTTAGACATCTAGAGCTATAGAATATATATCAACCATGATGCAACTAAATCAAACTCAGTGGGCCTTCATGCATGGTCTCACTGTTTCTTGCATACGAGACCACCCTGACAACCGACCCACAATGTCCCATGTGCTTGAGGTTTAACCATGAGAACAACCATTTCAGTGAGCTGTCACTCTAAAATTCATCAAAACAACCGTGAAATATTTGGACCTAGCTAGTTACTTTGAAAAATTACATGTAGCTACGTATAATGTGCACACTTGCAACTTGACAGAAGCTGTTACTTAGCCTATTGTTTCTCTGTACAAGTAGTTAGCGGCTGCGGGACCGTTAAGGACTGGGGTATCCATGCTACTGCAGCATCAGCAGCTCTCATGATGTGTTTGGAGACTTTGGACGCCATACCATTCTAGTATCTACAGAGTTATTTGATCTTTGTATTGTAGCTACTCTTGTTGCCTTGTTTGATAATGATTGCATACAAATAAGTAAAGGATATTTTTTGTTGTTGTTTGTTGTTTGTAGTGTCCTGCCCCTCAGTGGGTCAGTTAGTTCTCGGGAGAAGAATGATTTTTTGTATAGTTACTTAGCTAGTTACACTTGCCTTTGCCCTTATTGAAATCCAGGGTACATGTTAATTTGCATTGAACCACCAATGGTTGGGCTGTAACATCACAACCGGATGCGGAGGGCAAGAGTGGAGGCGTACCAATGGGCGGGGCTAGCTAGCTGCAACTAGCAATGACGTCATAAGGTAAACAGTACAAGGGCGGATCATAGTAGCTGAGCGTGTTCACGAATTGACCAAGGCAGCTCACGATCTGAACTGATTCGGACCTCTCTAAACAGGTACCCTGGTTAACTGTCCAGAAATTATTTGGGCTACTGCATGACTGGATTAGTCTCGCAGGCCAGACTCTCTCAGTGCACTAGTGGGTGTGACGAGAGTGAGACTGGATGCGGTATTAAAACAAGTAAATATCTCCAGCATACAATCTTACAGCGCAGCTGAGTCGGGAGACCCCCTCTCGTGCGCGTGGCCAGATTAAGTTCTGCTGACGGTTAGCAATATTGAGCTAGTATCCATAGCTATGATATGTGGTAGTTTATGGGATAGGGTTGGGTTAGCATCACCATAGATACTGTATAGCATACGGATGTTAACGTACTGTCGCTAACGCTTTGTGCCAGATCCTAGAGCGGCTTTGTCACTCCGGAATTTAATTGGTTATGTAATTCAGCCATGACACTAGTGACAGCGATCACCAATTGAGAGTTGTGACCTTGCTGCACTTATGATTTCAATTTCTACTGTGTTCCAACTCAAGAAGTAGCAGTTGAGTTATCTTACTATATCGGAGTGATATCGCACGTACTGTCCTCTCGATGGTGTCTGAAATTAGATGAACTATTCTACAATTATCTTAGACACCTGTTGCCTGTGCCTCCCTGTGGTGGGTGTGGCGAGAGTCTCGCCAGTGAGACTATTTCTCCGTATTCTACAAATGGAGCCATGCAGTCATGGTGGATATTTGCCTCAGTCACAGGGTCACCTGTAGTTTAGCATTGTGCTGACGTAGTCACAGGCAGTTTTTGGATGGTCATGGTCACAATGGAGTGACCGCTCTTTGATAAATTATGTTATCAAGGAATGGATCAAGTTGGAGACCAAAAATTGCCATCTATAATCTTGGTTAGGCATCGTGATCAAGGAGTTGGGGGCAGCTGTTGTTCAACTTGCATGCATGCACACACATCCACACACACATGCACACGCATGCACACACACCTAAACACTCACACACATTGCATTCCCAAGCAGATTGTTTTTAATCGAAATGGTGCTGTAGTGTTATTTGGTCTTCCTGACAAAAATGACAGATGAAGCTGAGCGTTGGCTAAAAGGCCTTGGTCGTCAGTCCAGCGTGAAAAACAGGTGGCCTCATGGCCATGGGAAACCGGGTGAACCCTCGAACCCACCAAGTGGCATACGAAGAAGCAGTGGCTCAGATTCACAGGATGGCTGCAGTTCAGAGCGATCGCACCATCACGCTAAGAGCAAAACAGGTGAAGAAATATCAGGTAGAGTCAGGGCAGGAAGCGAGACAATGGTTCCAGCACAGGTAGAGACCACACAGAGCAGTACTCTACCCCGGACAACCCCTCATGTACAACAGATACCAACTCCACTTCTTGTTGCCCCCATGCCTCCCACTGAGACACAACCCAGTACCACACGGCCATTCATCAGCGGAAAGGATTCCGACACTCAATCATCGATTCACATAACTTACGTACAGCCCTCGAAACCGACTCCTGTAGTCCTTAAAACCATGTCTCCCTACTCCTCCAATACAGAGGTTTGTGTACGTGTTTCTCAATATTGTTTCAAGTTTTTTCCTGCAATGTTTGACTGTGCCCGGGCAATATATAGCATACTTGTGCTCTGCAATGTCTGAGCAGAGACTCACTGACCTTGGTGTCCTCTCAGCCTTGATCTGGTTACCACCTGATGATGAGGTCTGCCAATAGCTGTATATATACGTAACCTCAAAATGGCCGCAGAAAGCACCCCAGAAGGGAAACGTTTTGCGAAATGTTTGCCGCACTGCTTTGTGCCACAATGAGTGCCTGCACATTTCTATATCCTGGCTACGCTGGCCACTGATCTCAATGAAACTGACACCATTCAAAATCTCTAGTGGAGAGGACTCCAAATATGCCGTCTGCGTCACTTAGCATTTCGCGAAAATATTTTAACAACGGATATACGGTACATGCATATTACATGCACACACCTAAACACTCACATTGCATTCACAACCAGATTGTTTTAATAGGTATGGTGCTGTAGTGATAATTTATCTGCTTTTTTCCTAGCAAAAAACGACGGATGAAAGTGAGCGTTGGCTGAAAGGCCTTGGTCGGCAGTCCAGCGTGAAGAACAGGTGGCCTCATGGCCGTGAGAAACCCGGTGAACCCTCAACCCCCCCGAGTGGCATACAAAGAAGCAGTGGCTCAGATTCACAGGATGGCTGCAGCTCAGAACGATTGCACCGTCACGCCAAAAGCAGAACAGGTGAAATATCGGGTAGAGTCAGGGCAGGAAGCGAGACAGCGGTTCCAGCAGAGGTAGAGACCACACAGAGCAGTACTCTACCCCAGACAACCCCTCATGTACAACAGATACCAACAACTCCTCTTCTTGTTGCCCCCATGCCTCCCGCCGAGACACAACCCAGTACGACGCGGCCGTTCATCGGTGGAAAGTATTCCACCACTCAACCATCGGTTCGTGTAGGTTACATACAGCCCTCGAAACAGAGTCCTGTGGTCCTCAAATCCAAATCTTACAGCTGTGAGGTTTGCAATTTTCCTGTATCAGTGTTATGTTTTCTGTATGCCTGTGCGGCAAATGCAGAGGTTTTTGTGTACAGCAACAACACAGCAACAACTGTAATGCCATTTCCCCTCATAAATTTGTTGGCTGTTTCAAGACCTAATATATGACATGCCATCACTATGTTTCCCTAATTAGTACTATGCAAACCATAGCCAGTTGGTGTCTATATACCACCATCTGCTGGTGCTGAGAGGTTATGTGCTTCCTGGCTTGATCATTGGTATTGCACTGCTGACTTGTCTGCGTCTATTATATTAAAAGCAGAGGTTAGCTATATTTCCATTCCTTATAGGGACACCAGTCATCTGAGGGTGTGTCCACCCATCCCGCCAGCTCAACACCGAACATACCCCCCCACATGGTGCGACCGGTTCAAGGTCACCTGCAGTCCACCACCACCACTGCTGGTGCTCAAGAATCCCTGGCAATTTTAGAAGTGGCTACCCATGGGAAAGAGGGCGAATGGTTCATGGTTAGTGATGAAGATAATCCTTCCAATGCCGAGGGTGTACGTTTATTGATTGAAAATAAAGGGGGTACGCTAGGCCAACTTAGGCCTTATAGGGGGGTGCATTATCACAATAGGGAGGTACAGTACCCCCCTAAAAAGAACATAGAGAGAAACAAAAAAAACCTGGGTGTACTAACCCTAACCCCCTCACAGGTATATGGCATCATACTGCAAGTGACAAGCTGGGCATGGAGGCCTTTCAAAAGCAGGGGGGCTGAGCCCACCCCCCCCCCCCCCCAAAAAAAAAAAACAAACAAACAGCAGGCTGGCAAGGTGCGCCCGTGAATAGTAGCTAGCTCGACATCTCTCTGAAGCATCAAGTTGCTACTAACTTGCAGTGCAAAGCACGAAGGTGCCACGAGAGCGCATCCTGATAACTGAAAAATGAATGAAGGTGAAAAATTTTTCCGCGCTTTGCGTGGACTAATCACCACTACACACCTCTATATGCAGCCTTCGGCAGCGTGCAATTGTGCTATTAGCCCCCCACTTTTTGGTAGCTGTCTCTGCCCCTGTCATTTGTTTCCTGATGTGACATAATTTGTTTTCCGACACACGACATCATCCCTACTGAATATCATTTCCCTACACAACATTTCCATTTCCATATAATTATTATGGCTAGTTTTATTTTAGGATGGTAGGCACCTCTCACTGTGCAATATAATTATATCCTTCACGGCAAATTCCATCGCTTGCTGTCAATCGCGTACTAGTGTTGCGTGGCCAGATCCCATTCCGCACCGAGGGAATGGGTCTTGGATATGGCCATAGAGCAGTGTGTCGCCCCACACCATGGAGTGTGTACCAATCACAGTGCAGTATGCAGTCGCATGCTACCTGAAGTATGTTACACTCCTGGTAGGGGAAAAATTGTGCCGCGTAAATAATGTAACCTAATGTGACGTTTGACTACTGAATGGCGCACAAAGACTCTGACTACACCATCGTGATCACTATCATGCACTGTCCTCACCGTACAATTTTGGTGCTGAAACTCACCTTGGTGGTGGAGATACAAGCGTTTTTGTAGTGCCGTCAGCCACCATTCTTCGAAGTTTGTCGCCAGTACAGCTCTTACAAAGGCCACACAAAGATTCTGACCACACAGGTGTGATCATGCACTGTCATTCACTGACGCTCACATGCCGAAACTCACCGTGCTGGTGAAGTTGTGAGCGCTGTAATAAGTTCTTGTCTTCCCTTTGGACGCCATTGCTGACTCGATCGACTGGTCCTCATGTGACATGTGCGTTAATTGGAATGAGCTGCAATACCTGCAATACCTAGCTTGCGCAACCAGTGAGTTGCAACCGGTTGCAACGCGGCTACCAGGAGTGCGGTTGTCCCTCATGATAAATTGAGTTGTGCAAGGGGAGTTAATTATGTGAAGCATGGGAAGTGAATGGAACGAGAAGTGTCTTAATTTACTCATGAGTAGAAATCAAAATCGCGAATGCAGCAAGGTCGCAAATCTTACTTTAGTGATCACTGTTGCTAATGTCATGGCTGGATTACACAATGCTGAGTGATAAGCAGCTCTATGGCCATGTCCCAGACCCTTTCCCTCAGCGTGGAATGGAATCTGGCCATACAAGGCTAGTACATGCATACAGTCTGTAGCAACCAAGAGTTTAATTCAGTTGCATGGTAAACAGATTGCACTACATTGTAACTGCACAAAGTCATGCGTAATTATAGCGCAGCACCTAATGCGTGCAATGCATTCTGATTTTTGCCCCTCAGGCAGTATTGGTTGCAACTACAATGGAACCTCTATAATCAAGACACCATTGAGTGATGCCGATATATAAATTTGGGTGTTTTGTCCTTTGCAGCGAGGTTAAAGGTGGATGTTCAAACCAAGGTTTGAATGTATTAATCTAGGCCTATATGTAATATTTACATACCAGTTTGCAGTGCATTACGGGTTTTAATGCACGAGGGCAATTTTGGCTCGTGCATTATCTCGCACTCAACCGTTAACTAGATTGCCCGAGTGCACTAAACCCCGTAATGCACTGCAAACTGGTATCTAAACTACTTAGTGCAACTCGCTGACCCGACACAGCCGTTGATCTTTGAAAAGTGTGCATTATCTATTATCTAGATAATGCACACTGAAGTGTGTAATAAGCGATTTAATGCTCCGTCTTGTGATCGATTCTGAGGCGTCTGATTCGTTGACGGTCACGTGAGTAGCACTAAATAGTAAAAATATACGTGTATATTCGAGGGGCAACCGCACTCCTGGTAGCCGTTGCCACCGGTTGCAAGTCACAGGTAGCGCTAGTCTCGGTCCCAGACCCAGCACGGATCCCCGCGCATGATACTGGAAGCGATCCGCGCTGGGGTTGGTTTGGGTCGGGGACGAGACTATGGTAGCGCAAGCTAAGTATCACAGCTCATTCCAATTAACACACATGTCATGTGAATCTCAGTCGATCAAGTCGGCAGTGTTATATACATGTGTATTCATGCTCAGGCCTCCCCCTGTTGCTATGAACAGCAGCTTCCCCCAGGACAGTTTCATAATAGTGTTATCAGTGCCTTCAGTCAAAATTGAAACTATGTACAATGTGTTACACAATATTCGCAATGTAGGATATCATAACTGACACCAGGAGTGATTGATCACCTAATGTGAGGGATTGCATGTCCAGTGCTATTTAGTGTAGCATTCCAGTGTTGTGTTTCAACATTGAGGGTATTCCCCCTGAGCTGATGGGCCATGCAATTGTGCTGTGAATATAGTTTGTGTTGTTTACTAATAGCAATAGTAATTACATACTTTACGGCGTGAAAAGTGTAGCCATTTGATAAAACCTCTGTTCTAGACTCACCTCTGGTTGCTCCTTGGCAAGGACTTTCTACTTAGCCATCACCAACAGCTACCTCTCGTGTGAATTCGAATGCACCCAAATAAGGACGCTTACACAATTATGCTGACTGAGCACATATGGGAATTTGCCAAGTGTCACCAGTCACCAAGCCCTCTTCCACATTCCACTTGTAGGCCTGGGTACGAGGCGACAGGGATAGTACCTGTTGAAAATGCCGATCAAACAAGATAGAAAGTGTACAGTACGTATCAGACATAAAGCATATGGCACGCGACTGATACAAGCATCACGAGAGCATACATATTATGTAATAGTACAGTAATGAATATGCATAACAGTAAATGAGCGTATCAGTACACGTCTGGCAAGAGTGCTCTTTCCAACACTCCTCCTCACTTGCTGCCAGATGAAAAGTCATCAATGCCAGCCATTTCACGCAATCTAGTAAACTGGTGTCGGGGAAGTCCTTTGGTGAGAAGGTCTGCGACCATCTGCTTAGTGGGACAATACTTCAGTTCTACCACTCCGTCGCTTACTAGATCCCTGATGAAGTGATACTTGATTGCAATGTGCTTTGACCGACCATGGAACTGAGGATTCTTGGCCATACTGATTGTAGACTGGTTATCCTCATGAATCGTGGTAGCTTCAAGTCGGGCATCAGACATTTCGAACTCTGCAGTGAGTTGTCTCAGCCAGAGCGCCTCCTGCGCTGCTGCTGCTAAAGCAATGTATTCTGCCTCGGCTGTCGAGAGGGCTACACATGTCTGTTTCTTGCTACGCCAACTCACAGCACCACCACCCACTTGGAACAAGTATCCAGAGGTGGACTTCCGATCGTCCAGGTCACCTCCCCAGTCTGCATCCGAGTACCCGACGCACTCATCAGTGGGTTGCGGGGAGAACACAAGCCCCATCTCGGTAGTACCACGAAGATATCTCATCACCCTTTTCACGGCCGTCCAGTGGTGCTTTGCTGGTTGTGCAGAGAACTTCGCTGCATTGCTTACAGCAAAGGCAATATCAGGTCTGGTGGCAACTGCAAGGTACATGAGGCTTCCAACAGCCGACTGGTACAGTGTCTGATCAAAGGACTCGTCATCCTCTGCCATGGCCACGAGTTTGGTGCTGGTATCCACAGGAGTGTCCACCGGCTTTGCTGCTTCCATCCCATACCTCTCCAGTAGGCTTTTGGTATAGCCTGGCTGGCCGATCCACACTTTTCCGGTTGTGTCATCCCGAATGACCTTCATACCAAGGAAGTGATGCAACGTTCCCATATCCTTGATATCAAACTTCTCGGCAAGCCCCCTTTTCACCTCCTCCAGCCTCACAGTGGATTTAGCAGCAAGAATAATGTCATCCACATAGATTCCGAGAAGACAGTGCTCTCCTTCTGACGATCGGTAGATGCATGGATCACTGCTGGTTGGCACAAAACCCAGCTTCCTCAAATGCATGTCCAGTGCAGTGTTCCAACATCGCGGTGACTGCTTGAGTCCGTAGATACTTTTCTTCAAACGACACACCAAGTGCTCTTGCCCTGGACTGATGAAACCCTCTGGCTGAGCCATATACACCTCCTCCTCCAACTCGCCATTGAGAAAGGCAGTGGTAACATCTACTTGGTGCATCTGCAGGTTGTGCTGAGTAGACATTGCGATAAGAGTACGGACAGATTCCAGACGAACTACCGGACTAAAGGTTTCGTCATAGTCACAGCCAAACCTCTGGGAGAAACCCTGAGCCACCAGACGTGCCTTGTAGCGTTCTATCTTGCCATCTGCATCAGTTTTGGTTTTAAAAACCCACTTGCAACCAACAGGCTGCCGTCCTTCTGGTAGCTCTGTTAATTCCCACACACAGTTCACTTCCAGGGAATGCATTTCCTTCTGCATGGCTTCACACCACTGAGGTTTCTCCCGAGTACTCATTGCTTCTTCAACACTGCTCGGTTCAACATTCATAAGGTTGGCACTCCATCCATAATAGTCTGGGAGGTTACGTGCCCTTGTTGACCGACGTGCGCCAGGCTCCAGTGACTGATGCGGAGTAGGAGGAGGCTGCTTCTCCACGGGCTTGACAGGTGCTGGACAACGTGTGACCGGCTCCAGTGACTGGTGTGAAGTAGCAGGAGACTCCTCCACAGGCTCGACAGGTGCTGGGCTGTTCGCTTCCGACTCCAACTCAAAACGAGCTTCATCATCCAGCAAGTCGAGCTCCACAAGCTCCTCCTCCTCAGGGACTATTTCGTCGCTCCGGCGCTCAATATCAGCCTCATTGAACACCACATCCCGACTGTAGATCACTTTCACTCCGGACGGATCAAACAGCCTGTAGCCCTTAGTTTCTTCACCATAACCAACGAGGACACACTTTCTCGCTTTGGCATCAAGCTTCTTTCTGCTTTCCTTTGGGACATGGGTGTAGGCTTCACATCCGAACACACGCAAATGTCCAACTTCAGGCTTCCCTCCTGTCCATGCCTCATAAGGTGTCCTATCACTGAGCACTTTGGTAGGACTCCTGTTTCTGAGGTACACTGCAGTGGACAGGGCTTCTCCCCAGAACTTCTGAGGCAATTTGGAATCGAGCAACATCGACCGCACCATCTCTACCAGAGTTCTGTTCCATCGCTCTGCCACCCCATTCTGCTCCGGGGTCTTGGGTATGGTGCGCTCGTGACGTACACCCTCACTCCTCAAAAACTCTTCGAACTCCGACGAGGTATACTCCCCTCCATTGTCAGTGCGCAGCATTTTCAGTCTCTTGCCACTCGAGTTCTCGACGAGAGCTTTCCATGTCTTGAAGCACTTGAAGACATCGCTCTTCCTCTTGAGGAGATATACCCAGATGTAGCGGGTGCAATCATCAATAAAGGTGACGAAGTACTCGGCTCCACCCATTGTACATACGTTCAACTTTCCACATACATCGCTGTGGACGAGGTCCAGGGGCTCTGCTGCACGCTTTGGCTCGCCAACTTGAAAAGGAGTCTTCTTGTGCTTTCCCTCAACACAGGCTCTGCAGAAGCCTACTCCTTTTGAGGGATTGTACTTGAGACCCTTTACCAGTTCACCACGGGCCAGCTTCTGAAGGCTCTGCACTCCCAGGTGCCCATAACGCCTGTGCCAGAGCTCCTCCTGCGACTCCTGCAGTGCAGCATGAGCCTCCACGTCAGCCTGGCAATCAAGGTAGTATAGGTTTCCACACCGAACTCCCTTCGCAATCATATGGTGATCTGCATTGAGAATCTGACATTCGTTATCACTGAAGGTAGCTGTATTCCCCTTCTCAGCTGCTTTCGACACACTAAGCAGGTTGTATGCCAGCGCTGGTATGTACAGGACATCCCACAGCTTGCACTTCTTGACCTTTCCATTCGGTAGTCTCGTCCTCAACGAGATGACACCCTCTCCAACAGCGTTCAACTGTCGTCCATCTCCGAGCGACACTTTCAGGGGCTGGTCAAGAGGCTGCAGCTTCTCAAAGGCCATCCTGTTGCAACACATGTGGCATGTTGCACCAGAATCGACGATCCATTTCTCAGGGAAAGTGCTGGCCTGAAGAGCATACGTGCTACCTACCACAAGCAGGTCATTCTCACTGTCCGACTCGTGGTCAGTTCTTGAGGCCTTGTTGGCTTTGTGCCTCCCATCTTTCCTACGGGAAAACTGCTTGGGCTTCTTCTCTTCCTGGTCCAAATGAGGACAGTTACGTCTGATGTGCCCAGGCTTTCCACAATGGAAGCACTTTACCACCCCCCTGGAGTAGCTGGCCAAGGCTCTTGACTGTTCTCGATCATCATCTCGCTCCTTCTGCTTCTTTTCCTCATGCAGTAGCCGTTCTGTCACCACTTCCATATGTGGGACTTCTGCGTTAGCTTCAAGAGCTGTCACCAGCATATCATAAGATTCTGGCAAGCTAGCTAGCAAATACACTACTTGGTCCTCCTCTTTCAAAGGATCACCAACAACAGCTAGCTCTTCAAAAACTTCCGTCATCTTTCGGATATGCTCTTGCACGGAGTCTCCCTCCTTCAGCCTGAGAGAGTAGAGTCTCCTCCTCAATTCCAACTTATTTGCCCAAGTCTTTTTCTGAAAATGATCTGACAATTTTCTCCAGACTTTCACCGGATCTTCTGGATCACCCAGCAGGTAAAGGAGTGTCGTGTCCACAGACAGCACTATCAGAGCAAGAGTCCGATCACGCTTAGCCACAAACTTAGCGTACTTCTCGGCTTCTTCTTCAGACGGGGGTTCCTCTGTGCCGGTCACAATTCCCCACAGACCCTCCTTCATGAGAGCCATACGACACTGGATCTTCCAGGTGGCGTAGTTAGGACCTTTCAACGGTACGACTACGACAGCCCTTGACTCAGCCATGCTTCAGCGATACGAATCATACAGTAGAGCGTTAGCTACTAGCTGTTAGGCTTTAGATAGCTGGGCCCATAACCTGTTGAAAATGCCGATCAAACAAGATAGAAAGTGTACAGTACGTATCAGACATAAAGCATATGGCACGCGACTGATACAAGCATCACGAGAGCATACATATTATGTAATAGTACAGTAATGAATATGCATAACAGTAAATGAGCGTATCAGTACACGTCTGGCAAGAGTGCTCTTTCCAACAAGTACCATCATGATAGAGTGTGTGTGTAAAGCTCAGTAGTGTACATCAACTACAATTATTGTGGGTCCTACGCATGTGCATCATCCCATTCCCAGACATGTTCCCGGATGAGTCGAGGAATGAACTATAACCACCTCCTATCAATCAATCCCAGCTAGTCCCCATTGACGGAATGATCGGAATCCACTACATGCATGTCTTAATTAAGTGACTCACTGTGTATGTTGTAGACAAGGTTTTAGGTTTTCCGCACTCCATGACTGCGAGATAAACTCTGGGCAGAGACCTGGGAAATAGGCTAGTGAAGACCTCCTTGCAACTGCAGTGTCATCACTGATCATGCAATAAGATGCTATGATGTCATTGTGATGTCATGCTGTCATCGTTGTGATGTCATGTTCATGCTATAACCACACATCATGTAATGTGTGTTCTCTCTCCTTTGTCCACACAGCAACAAGTGCCTGAACCCAGGACAGAGTCGGGTACTGATCTCCAAGCTGCAAAGAAGAAACAAGATGAGTACAGAAAGCAACGCGAAGCTGCTCGTATGGAAGTCAAAGCTCTGTGGGAACAGCTTGCACAAAGTAAGGCAGAGGTTGAACAGGGAGGAAACATGGTAGCACAGTGCGAGAGAAGAATACGTCAACTGGAGGCTGAAGTTTCAAACATGAGTGCCAAGTATGAAACCCACATAAAGCAACTCAGGCAAGAGTTTGAAAGCATTCTTGCCCAGAAAGATGAAAGTAGTCGAGAAGCAGTTGCTCGGGCACGAAGTTTTGGTGGGGATCCTAACGCAAGTGGTCAGCAGCAGCTAGAAGCGTCTTACCAAAACCTGATCCGCCAGAAAGAGAGAGAATTTCATGATAGGGAACATGATTTTCAGAGAAGGCAACAGCACTATCTTGCCCAGATTAGCCATCTGGAAGATTCCCATCAAAAAGCAATGATTAAAGAGGGCGAGTTGAGGGCGGAAATGGAGAAAATTTTTGGTGGGGATCATAGCACAAGTGCTCAGCAGCAGCTAGAAGCTTCTTACCAAGCCCAAATCCGCCAGAAGGAAAGAGAGTGTCATGATAAGGAACGTGACTTTCAGAAAAGGCAACAGCACTATCTTGCCCAGATTCGCCAGCTGGAAGATTCCTGTGAGACAGCAAAGATGAGAGAGGGCGAGTTGAGGGAGGAGATGGAGAGATTGAAGGCGGACCATCAGTCTCAACTTCATAAACTGTGTGGGGTAGGTACATGTATGCAATATATATATACAACTGTTGACGGAGTTACGTTACACACTGATAACCATAAAGCTTAGTTTACAAGTAATAAAAAACATTAAAAATGTAGCAGGATGTAGGGATACCAGAACGGCAAAAAGTAAGGAAACAAGAGGGATGATCGAACATAACAGTGAAGTATACAATCACCCCTACAGAGATCTTCTTCCATATATACACATGTACAATGAAAAAAGATATGTAGGGGTGATTGTATACTTCACTGTTATGTTCGATCATCCCTCTTGTTTCCTTACTTTTTGCCGTTCTGGTATCCCTACATCCTGCTACATTTTTAATGTTTTTTATTACTTGTTCATGTCATTTGTTTTGGCAGCAGGCGCATGTTTGAGCTGAAGTTTGCTGCAGAAGTCAGTGACCTCACAGGCAACTGGGCAGTAGGTGTCCTTGCCTTGGTATATGGACAATATTACTCAGGTATTACACTTCCAGCATTGGCTGAAGAATCAGGCCCGGGCATCTCAAGTCAACTGTTCCCTAAATGGATGACAAAAGCCCCTGAGTTCTCCCTGTCTGAAGACCATGGCATAGGCAGATTATAGTAGGGACATTCATTTAGGTGTTGAGAGTTGAGATAGGCATTCACCCTGCTCACAGAATACAGTATAGGTAGCAATATTAGCTTAGCTAAATCATGCGTACAGGGACTAACCTCAGTGCCTCGTTGGGTTTGACAACGCAGCGTCCACTGTTTCTAATTCAGCGATCTTGAGTAATAATTACATATCGTTGCTAAGTGATCGTTTAATTGCGCATGCGTACGAACGTGAAAATGGCGTGACAAACGAAGCCATAGTTATTGAGTGGGCAGCTGCAGCCGCCTGGTGAAGACTTGGAGGTAGCGAAAAAGCGATGGGACGTTGCACTGCTCGGTTGAAAATGCTGCTGTTTCGTGCGAAAACCATCGTGACAGATTGAGGCAACGTTGAGCTAAGTTATCTGAAGAAAGAAGAAGAAGAAGAAGAAGAAGAAAGAAAAACAATTTGGCCGTTTTGGGAGTGCCTGGTGTGGTACTTTCGCGACGGGTTTTCGCGATGCGAGGAGTCTTGTTGGTCATGAAAACACTCGAAGATGAACGGTATGTGGTTATAAAGGCTTATAAGTGTACCGTTTCTGAGATTTGGAGAGATTTTTTGTATTGACATGTATTGCGTGTACGTCGTATCCCTACATATAGACTCTACCGAGTCTATGATTGATGGATGCCGAACCCTAGTACCTGATTGCACAAGTGCTCTATTATGTACCTTGACCAATTTTCACTCGCTTAGGAAGCTGGGGGGCGGAGGGCTTTCCCTCCACCCCACCTCCAACTTCCTGAATGAGTGAAAATTGGTCTAGCTCGATAGACTAGAGGTATACCAGCTAGGCCTCTCTTTTCCGCTAAGTAATTATAAATGATCCAAAATTCGGATGGTGGGAAGTTCTGGGAATTAACATCTGCTATATTTATTTGTAATCCTGTAGTCCATGCCAGATAGCTCATTGGACGACGACTCTCGCTGTCCATCCAACCCGATCGTCTGTCAACCATCAGCAACAGTAAGTGGTTGGTATACCATATGGGCCAATGGGTTTGATTTGGAAGGGGGGAGGAATGTTTGCTACCCAAAATGAAACACTGGCCCTATCATATTGGTGTGTATTGTACCTTTCAGGATGGTGAGTCAAAGGTGGTGACCAGAGGAGCTGAGCACAGCTCTGTCGATCTCCGGCAATATCAAAGGGTTCTGTCAAGAGAGCAGATTGACGTCGACCCAGCTGAATTAGCCGGCCTTGGGGCTAGGGAGCGTAGGACTGTACAGCGAAAGCTTCAACAACTTAAAGATGAAGTCAGTTTCAGGGACGTCGACATCAAAACATTATCTGATCAACTTGAGCTGAAGGAGAAGAGGATTACAGCTTTAAATAGAGCCATTGAAGTAACTCAAAAGACCACCGAGAAGGGGTTGCGACACCTGAATGAAGACAGCTATCTTGATCTGCTGACGGAACTGACGGGACAATTGAGTGCATTGGACGAAACTGACCGGGCGCAGAAAAACGAGCTGGTGAAGCTTCGTGTGAAGGTCAAAGAAGCAGAAGTAGTCACGGGACAACTGGACGGAGTCGTTGAGCAAATGAGTGATCTGGAGTCTCAGAATCTGGCACTGAAGCAACAGCTACAGAAACAAGGTGTTGGTGAAGCCCAGCAAAGTGGTGGTGAAATCACCTATCAGAGTTACAATCAAGAGGTGATGGCTGAACTGAAACGCCTTCAGCCTTTGGAAGCCGAGGTCCAGCGCTTGCAAAAAGACCTCACAGACGCCGAGGGATTTCACAAAGATGCCGTCAAGTTAGAGTCTCAGGTTGTAGACCTCATTACACGGGTGAGTGAGAAAGAGAAGGAGGTATCTGATCTTCAGTCTGCCAAGTCGCAACTTGAGGCCAGAATCATGGCTTCGGCTCCTAGAGATGTTGAGATGATGAAAATGAGGGAGCAACTGCTTGCAAAGGAGGAGAAACTTACGCGACTGAAGTCCGAGAGAGTGTACAAGTCTCGAGGACAGAAAGCTGCTGGATATTCTGAAGAAGCTCCTTATTTAAAACGGCAATTGGAATTAAAAGAGAAGGAAATTTCGAATCTGAAATCGAAAGTTGCTTTTCTCGCTGCTTCTGCTCATCCTGACAAACCGACTCCAAAACCTCGAATGAAGGATGCTGCCACAGATCAGACAGCCGACCAGCCACCTCCACTTGACCCCCCAACTGACGTGGCAGAGCTTCAGAGGACCTTGCAAGAGAAGGAAGCAATGATTGCACATATGGGTCAACAGCTTAAGCTATTCGAAAAGACAGCAACCGAACTGACGAAACTTGTGGGTCACACGAGAGGCCAGAGTCAAATTGTGAAGGAACTGAGACAGCAACTAACCAAGGCAGAGGTATGTGCCGTCAGCTCAGGAGTAGGGGCCACGTGTGTACATGTACGTATATCACTGTGATTTTTATGCTAGCAAGGGTGGTATAGGTATGTAAGTGACAAAGTGGTTGCTAACTTGCTATGCATCTACTTATGTACCAGCCTATACTTAAACCATTCATATTGCGCTGCTGTTTACTTTCTGCACAACAGGAAGGGTCTCCCCTCACATTAATTTTATTGGTTGTTCAGCTTTGGAAATATATCTGCTGTATATCCCCAGTGGTGAGAAAATACTCTACACAATCTGAAGCTACCCAAAGCTTTACGTAGGTGACGAGACTACTATAAAACTAAAGTTTAGTTCTTTTCACATGTATGTACACCGGTGCCACCAAAGTTGTCTGTGACATTGTGTAATTCCAAGACATGTTACAGTTGTGCATGATGAGGAATGATGGTTGTACCATCTGAGGGTTAATGATGTAATTCCCGTGGCTGAGGATGGTACAAGCGTACCCATTAAGAAGTAGCCTTGTTCCCAGGCCTTCCAGTGCCTCCAGTTTTTGGTATGCAAAACAGTAACTACAAAGATTGGACAAGCGATTATGCTTGAAACCTGGATATGTTGACCGGGTAGGACCTGCTTCTTCTCTGGAGCTTGTTTTGGTTCTCCAGCAGCTGTGGATAGGAATGTGAATAAGTCATTGTGTCTAGAATCTGTGATGTCACGATCAGCCTTGCAGCGGATCGTGTTATATGGTAAAAATTTCCTAAGCCTTCTCCCTCTGTTTTGCATACTGTAAGTGAGCAAACCTGGAGGTGTAGAAGGCCTGCATATGGAATGAGACTAAGCTGGCGGGTGTACGTACAGTGTACAGTAGCTACCACATGGCATAACAGACTACTGCATAGCTATGTAGCCGTCATGGCATGCAAAATGAAGGCCAATGTTGTGTTGTGTACAGAAGTGAGAAGTAGTTCCCGTGCTGTGCAAAGTATGAGTTTCTATAACAACTCTTGCTGATTATGATGACTGAAAATGGTGGCCATAAATATATTTTCCCCTGCTTTTCGGCTACTAGCATTTGTGCCCACTCAGCATGATACAATATTAAGTTTCTGTCTTGGCTGCGGTTCAATCTCCCCCAGTAAGATATAGTAGTTAGCTAAGTAACACATTCTACACAACATGCAGTTGAAAATGTGCGTATCATGTTCTAATTACTGCCCACTTAGGGAGAACAATCTCAGTTGAAGATGGAGAAGGACAATCTGTCAGTGGCAAAAGACTCCATTCAGGATGAGATCGGGAGACTGCAGGTACACAAGTACATAGTAATCATGCAATACCTACATTTTAGTCCCACGCCCCGACTCAAGGGAGGGTTGATCTTGAAACTTTTTCATGAGCCGAGGCATTCTTGATGACCTTGCGGTACTTAATTCCATACTTTCACATACACACTGACCCAGCTTCTTCCCCCAAAAAACACTTGATTGCTATGCTGAACCCACCATATGGTTAACAAATGTAGGTGATCGCCGGCCTGCTCGTTCGCACTGTACTGCTTGTGTACGTGTACTTCACCCACATCTTGAACCACTCCGTTCACTTTAGCGATAGCTTAAAATTAGAAGGTATTTCAGTCAACAGTGCACTTGCAGTGAGCCTTTTGAGTGCCCATATGCATCCCTTGGTTGAAAGTAGCAGAAAGGGGCCATGAGTTGCACAGCAATTGATGTGACCAAAGAACTCGTGTTCATTTCCTTATTTGTCAATTGTGAATAATTGGAAATACTGTTACATTCCAATTCTGGGTTTTGCCACAAGAATACTTTGTGAAATGTGCATGAGCATAAAATATAAATACTGTACTCTCGCGAAAGTCCGCCCATGGGCGCTGCATCTTACTTTCTCACCGTGCCAAACAAGGGGGTGGGCGCTCTTTCGAGTGTTTCCGCATTCAACCTTGAAAGAGCGCCCACCTTTGTTTACGTACACAAGTAGCGCAATAGCACTGATCGAGCAGCAAGCGCGCGTGAGTCAAAGCCCTCCCAGCACATCTACATCGCTGGAGTCACTAGCAACATCACCGCTCACCACGCCGTCTTCGCTGCCGCCAAGCGCTGGCTGAGGTCCAGCGTGGAGGCCGCGGGGCCGTCGTCAGCACAGGCAAGCCAGGCAACACACATGGACACCATAGATACGGATACACAGACTAATAGAGACTTGCTGCAAGGAGGTTCTTACCTCAGATACGCTGGAACATCTCACTAACTCGCTCTATCGCCTGTTACACGAGGCACGAGGCTAATATAGCGCGAGGGTGGGCGCTCATTCGAGTAAACTTTGACCCTATATAGAAAATTGAGCCAAAAGTGTGTGTGGGGGGGGGGGGGGGGGGGGGGGGGGGGTGGGCGCTCTTTGCGGAGTGGGCGGACTTTCGCGAGAGTACGGTACATGTACGTACACACATGGCCCCTATATTCCAGAACCCTAAAAATAAATTTCACATTTGAAGGCAATCATTACACTCCTGGTAGGGGAAAAGTTGTGCCGCGTAAATAATTTAATCCAATATAATATATATAATGTTTGAGTACCTAGGCTTGGCCTACAGAAATTCTGACTACACCTCCGTGATCGCTATCATGCCCTGACCTGAATGTATAAAGTTGGTGTTGAAACTCACCTTGGTGGTGGAGATATGAGCGCTTTTGTCTCGCCGTGGCTGACATTGCTCGAGCGCTCTCTTCGACTTCCGGTGGAAGTACCGTTCTTAGGAATGGCACACGAAGATTCTGACCACACGGCCGTGATTGCTGTCGTTCACTGACGCTTACATGCCAAATCTCACCGTGCTGGCGAAGTTGTGAGCGCTGTAGCAGTTTCTTGTGTTCTCCTTGGGCCGCATTTGCTGACTCAGCTCAATCGATCGACGTTGATGCGACGTTGTCGTTGTTGACCGACCAGACCGGTACCGAGAGCGCGAGCGTGGTCCTCACATGGCATGTGCGTTAATTGGAATGAGTTGCAATACCTAGCTTGCGCTACCGTCCAGTTGCAACCGGTTGCAACGCGGCTACCAGGAGTACGGTTACCCCTCGAAGGCAATCACAAGAATTTACAAAAATTTCCTGATGTGCGGCATAAGTACATCGTATCACTCCATGGGCTAGCTGTTGATATTGGATTACCTTAAGGATTTTAGTACCCTAGTTCCAGGCCTTCTACACCTCCAGTTTTGATCGCTTACAGTGATCAAAAACTGCATGGTGGTGCATGGTGAAGGTGTTGTAGAGTACGTACTTGTGTAGGAGGCCCATATGCAGATAATTGTCTAGTGAACCAATCAGATTCCTACGTAGCTACCAGCTGCCTATATTCCTGGTGGTGTTCAAAACATTCTCAACCGGACCCGGTAGAGGTGCAACAATATGTATTAGACTACCACTTGTAGGTGCTTATGGGAATTACACAAAATTTGTAATACACAACCTTCCGAGGCAAAACCAAGGAAGGTTATGTGCTTTTACAGTGCATGAACACCTCCCAAGAACTGCACTTGTAGCTATACAGTACAGTCTCTTGTTCGAGACAGTATGCATTTGCTTGTGCCTGTGTTGAGTGTTGATCTCAGTAAACTATAGGATACTGTCTGTTACGCAGAAATCTTGTACTGGGAAGGAGACGGCACTGATAGCCATCCAGCAAGAAAACGGCCGGCTGAAGGAGCAGATGGACCAAATGAAGAGACAGATGGACCTGCTGAAGGTAGAGAAGGAACAGTTTGAGGGAAGAAGCTTGCAGCTGGATTCACATTTGAGGCATCTGAAGGTACACGTACAAGATGTGACCTGATTTGCAACACATAGATATAGGACTTCTCCCAACTGTTTAATGTTATTAAGTGGTGCATCAACCACACGACCTCACGTTACTGTTTTTAGCATGCCTGTGTAGGTGTTTACATTCATCCACAAAAGCATGTGTGTTTATTATAGCCTCGTTCCCAGGCCTACCCCGTTTTTTCTGTTCTTCGGTTTCCGTTGACAATAATACACGGCGGCGAAAAACAATCGCTGGGTGATTGTACGGATCGAGACTTGACGAAGGGTGACTGCTAGAAGCTTTAAAGACAGAGAAAAGCCAGACCTTGAGAACATGCTCTATGATGATGCATGTAGTCGATCAAGGTGAGGAGACCTCCGCGGCATCTCCACTAGTGGAAAATATAGCCACAAGATTTGTTTCCCAGCAGTCATGAACCCCAGAATAGCCAAGGGAATTCGTTATTTTGTGTTCTCCAGCAATCTTTGGCACCTTGCTCAGTGCTGTGTCAGTCGTTGACATCAAACTGTACACATGTGTGCTAATAAATTGGACTACTGTGGGAAAGTTTTACATTATAATCGTTTGCGTGGTCGTTGCACGCTCCCTCCCCTCTTTCCACTCTACATCGTTGTACACTCCTGACGTGCACATGTATATCAGGTCGAGACCGTCGAGGTCACATGACTATTAATGATTGTTATGCAATTCCTGTTACTAGGCAACAATGCACCAGGAACAGGGTCAGACAATTGCCCTGCAGGCAAAGTTCGAAAATACCAACCAGGTAAACTACCCTTATGCAATTACGTATGTATAGATTGTTAGCCTTGTTCCTAGTCTGTGGGAGAAACAGCCTGGCAACTTTCGTGAGTTCAAACTGCGTACGGATATAATGTTAGCCTCGTTCCCAGGCTCCACCACCAGCTTTTTGTCGCATACAGTACAGTATGCGACTAACAGCTGGGGAGGAGGAGCCTGGGAACGAGGCTGTGTAACGTCACAATTCAAGCAGTGAATATTGCATTAGTGCACATACAGCTAAGAATGTCTCTGTATTGTATGTCCGCAGGAGTTGGCTCGGTCTCGCGTGGAGGTGACGAGGCTCACCACTGACGTGGACCAGCTGCATAGAGAGAAAGCAGACCTAGAGTTGGAGGCACATAAGTTTAGGGTGAGGTCTCAGTCATGTGACCTTAACTAACGGTCCTGTGATCTCTACCCAATCACGTTTCTCAGATCAGGTCATGTGAGTGACCTTTAATTAAAGGCCCCAGTCACATATCTCAGTGCAGACAAGTGATAGTTTGTGTTAGTCTCGTTCCCAGACTCTCCCTGAAAAGACTTTCTTGTCACATGGGGTGGGGGCACACAGCATAAACTTAAAGAATGTCATAATTGCATTCTTAAATCCGGAAGTCGTGTTTCTGATGCCTCAGTACATATGGACTACTACAAAGCACGGTTGACAAAAGCTCGAGATGACTGCAAAGTCAATTGGGACAGCTGAAAACAGGCTGCGAGACAAACGTTTACTACGCACGAAACTATACATTGCAAAAGGCTGTCTGCATGACTGCCTACATCATTCGTGTTCTGCTATCTGATTTGAGATCCCAAATCTGAGATCAGCTCCGCCCTATTTGACAACAAATCTTGTACTGGGAAGGAGACGGCACTGATAGCTACTGATGTATGATATATACATGACTGTATGTATGTATAGGTATGCTTATGCCGTAATTGGCTGTGTTTGTAATTTGTTACTCCCTGTAGGGAGGGGCAGCATCTCTTCGTCTACAAGTAGCAGCGCAGAAATCTGAACAAGATCAGCTTCACCATCAGCTAGAGCAGGCAGAAGCTGCAGTCAGGCAATCAGAAACTGATCTCAACCTCTCACAGGTACAATACAGTCCTGTAGTGCATGAATGTGTGATGTAACCATGTTTGCATGCGTTTCTTCAGGCTAGAGTTGCTGAGCTGGAAGGGGAAATTGCTGAAATGAAGACAGCAGTCTCTGACGCAGAACATCATCAGATAAGAGTTTACCAGGAGCTATCCAAGGTAAAGCAACAATGTGCATGTGACACACTTGACCTAAAGTATCTCCATTGCTCGGTTCACAGTGTAATCCTGTAAGTATGATAGTGCATATGACGCTTACTTGTTCTGCTCTTTACATCATTAGTGTACTCCTGTCTATAAAGAAGGGAAGGAGCGTGAAACGACCACGCAAAAGTTTAAAATTTGAAAACTTCCCACGGTAGTCCCGTTAGTATTTTTTAGCTCATGCATGCACAGAGTTCACGAAGGATGACTACTAGAAGGCAGAGAAAAACCAGTATCAAGACCCATTGATAGTGGGGCAAGGGAATGACATACTACTAAGAACTTTGAGAAAGTGCTGCTTGACGATGTAGTCAACCGAGCCGCTTCATACAGCCAAGCAGGTGTCTTGACTAGTGAAACGATAGTGTTAGTAAGTGTCGCAGGATGTTCCCATGCAGTAGTCATCAACTCCAGAAATGCCGAAGGGGCATTTTTCTCTCTCCCAGCGATCTTTAGTATGTTGCTGTAGAGTCATTTCAATTAGCCTTGTTCCCAGGCCTACCCCAGTTTCTGTTCTTCGGTTTGTTTACATGGATGCGGAAGAGCGGCGAAAAACATGGAAGGCCTGGTATTATCCGAATGATGTTAGGTGGACATAGGAGGGGTGGAGCACAACCACTAAACACTGGCCAACAAAGTTGTGTAGCTAGAGTGTCTGGAGTCTCGACTAACCGTGGAGCATTCAAACCTAGCCGACTGGATGATGAACTGATCCAGGACCTGCTGAAACAACTATGGGGCTAATAGTATAACCATGAAAACATTTTCATCTTTTGCGAGATCATTTCATGCTCCTCCCTACCTTGTGCTCTTTACTTCATTAGTGCTCTGAACATTGGGAAAGCCTACGTACTACAAACATTTCAATTGCTTACCCTTATGTATATGTGCAGCTCATAACAGAAAAAGACACTCTCCTGCAAGCAGCTCAGGCAGAACAGCTACAGCTGACGCAAGAGAAGGATCGATTCATACAGAGATTGCAGAGCGACAAAGATCAGTTGAGACAACAACTTTCTGGGCAAATCCAGAGGCAGTCTCAACGTCCCCACGAAAGTGACTTCTGGGAAGTTCCACGTAATGAAATCACCCTCAACATGCATAAGATTCTTGGTACTGGTGCCTGGGGCTTTGTTGTGGAGGGGAAATTTCGAGGTCAACAAGTGGCTGTGAAATGCTTGCATGACATGATCCGACAGCCAGAAGTTATCGAGATCATTCGCAAAGAAATTTGTATCATGGCGCAGATTCGACATCCCAATCTTGTGTTGCTCATAGCTGCTGTAGTCGATGCAGAAAATGATCCACTGATTGTTACAGAATTGCTTGACATCTCACTTAGAAAGGCATACGAGAATCACCGTCTGCAAGGCAGCAAGCTGAGTATCTTCCGAGATGTTGCATCCGCTCTCAACTACCTTCACCTTCACCAACGAGGTGAAATCATCCACCGAGATGTGAGCTCTGCTAACGTCCTTTTGGAGGCCAAACCAAATGACCAATGGAAAGCTAAGCTCTCTGATTTTGGTTCTGCAAAGCTTGCAATGGAGGCCAAGACCACAGGCCCAGGTGCACCTGCGTACACAGCCCCTGAAGTCCGAAAAGATATGGGGATCCGTCAGACAGGGAAGTTGGATGTCTACAGCTACGGAGTTCTTCTGTGTGAAGTGACTGTAGAGCAATTTCCAATGGATGGGAGTCTTCCTGGCATGGTGCAAACAGTTCGAAGCAGATGGCCCTTCATGCATCGTCTTGTCACTTCTTGCATGCAAGATCACCCTGACAACCGACCAACAATGTCGTACGTGTTGGGAGAGTTTGATAAGCTTCGACCGCAAAAATAAATTACACCTTAAAATATACAATGACTTTTTTTTGACATAGCTACAATAATTAGTTGTGTTGTTATTATCTTAGGGTGAATCTGCATGTTCACTTTGATCGTTATGTGCACACTATGCATGTCATTGACATTAATTTTGTGTGATGGTGTGACTTTGTATTAGCACAGTCAATCCAAAAAGGACATCTTGTTCAACATGCAGAATGCAAGTTTTCTTGGCACAGGTGGCTCATGTCCTTCTCTTGTGTGATTGTAGACCGTACTCAGAAGTCAGAACCTCGGAGTCTAAGAGACCGCGCTTTGGGGAACACATAACGATGGGTGGGGCTAGTTAGCTCGCGTCAACGACGTCATGAGGGGAAATCCCTTAGACAAACCATGGGCGGATCGTTTAGTCTCGTTCCCAGACCCAAACAACCCCAGCGAAGATCGCTTGCAGTACCCGCGAGATACTGCAAGCGATCTTCGCTGGGGTTGTTTGGGTCTGGGAACGAGACTACGGATCGTTAGCTAGCTGAGCGTCGATCAAGAATCGCTCAAAGCAGCTCACATTCTGTGCTGATTGTGGCATTCTGAACAGGTATGGTGGTAAACTATGACCTAATTGTATAGATTAGTATACAAGAATTGACACGGTGGGGAGGTGAGGTGGTTTAGCTATGCACACTACGTCCAATCCATATGATAGAGCTCGAGGGATTTATTATAATTATTTGTCTACAGTCTAGTCACAGCCAGCGTTTCCTGGACGATTGTGGCATTCTAAACAGGTCTGGTAGTAAACTAACATGAACTAGTTTGGTTGGTAGACATCTGCATGGTACGGTGATGGAATGGGCTTAAGGTAAGGGAGGGGATTTCTTAATTCCGGACATGGCACTTCATGCCCCTCGCATTCACTCCGTTTTTCCGAAGTATCCTACCTTCGAACTTTCCAACACTGTGCAGTTGTTAGCAAAAACTGCTCCTAGAGAGCAAAAGCCGGGGCGTGTCCGGAAATCCCCTGCTATCCGGAAATCCCCTCCGTTACCTTATGCTCCGAAGGGGTGACACTCCCATTGATGCCATAGTCAGAGCTGTGACCGGGGTCAAGAAATCTTGACCGTCATTTTTTGCTGCTTGACCACTTCACTGCATCACAAAAGACTTGACCGTTTGACTGCGCTGTATTTCAGCTGTTGAGCGCTTGACCGCGCGCACGTTTTGCCCTTGACCCGATAGTATACGGAAGAATGTGTAGCAACTCCACCCCGTCGATGAATCTTGGACCTCCATACTAAGGACGGGGTGGAGTTGCCTGGTTGCAGCTGTGACTACGCCGTCTATGGGTAGTTTGGTTCCCAGACCCTTCTGTGTTTCGTTTCCAGGGAGGGCGGGGCGGGCGGGCGGGAGGGAGACGGAAGGGTCT
The DNA here is from genome assembly GCA_963931865.1 of Axinella damicornis. Lineage (NCBI taxonomy): Eukaryota > Metazoa > Porifera > Demospongiae > Axinellida > Axinellidae > Axinella > Axinella damicornis. The sequence continues at coordinate 11,814,634 of OZ007512.1, read as the reverse complement.
GGTGAATAACCTTGCCCTAGCACGGATCCACGGCTGCATTCCAGCCGTTAGTGTTGATGAGGGAAAAAACACGAATCTCGAATAGGTGTGAATCATGAATAAAATTATTAGCAATATGGTGGCAGTTAGATAGCTAGTTACACCAGTGATTTGTTTGATGCAGCTATTCAGCGCGCTGTGGCAGACAGGCAGAGCAGGTACAAGTTCTAAATGATCATCAGATTGTCAGCGGCATGGATGCAGACTCTATATTCGTGTCGCTTCCAACTCGGGTCAAGTGGCTTATGAACTTACGGCATTACGTCGTGATTGTGACTGTGAAGGCTGTTTCTAGCGTTGCAGTTACCATCTGTTTGGTCTCCGTGTACTTCTCGACCGTATTGAAGCAACTCTTGCACACAAACGCTGGCTCAGCAGGGTACTGCTGTGCGCACTTCACACGAAAGTGTTCGATCACTCGCACCTGTTGAGTGCCGTGCAGACTTCCCCGATCACCCTGCTGGCATTGAAAGACTGGTAACAGACCTTGCAGACTGTCATCTTTGACTTACACATGGCTGTGCTGTTAGCATTTACGAGCAATGAGTACTTAAAGTATTCATAGTTTCACACATTGCTATTTATTGAAATTCTGCAGATCCACGCTAGGGTCAAGTTATTCACCAGACCCTTCCCTCTCCCTCCCCTCTACCCGTCCCGCCCAAGAAGGGTCTGGGAACCAAACTAATCTATGGGAGTACATGTCACCCTAGCCTCGTTCCCAGGCCGCGTGGGAGGAGGAAAGACGGCCTGGTATCCACTGCTCGCGCAAGCGCCGCATTCCCAGAAAAACCTGGGAATTCGTTTTCGTTTGTAAATGGTCAGTAAAATTGATACGTATACGTCCGATTCACTTCCGTATCATCGAAAAGAAACAAGTGAGAAAGCGCTTTCTGTGCGTCTAAGGTGTCTGGAAACTTGCCACGCTGTCAGGAACCTGCTTCATAAGTGCCCTGAGTTTCGGTTTGACTTCGCCTACGCGGGAACGGCATGTAAACCGTCGCCACTGTCAACAGACACGGCAGACATGAGAAGTAACTTACACAGACGAGAACGCCAATCTTCGCACAATCCTACATCACTGAAGAGAGCAGCGGAATACTTGGGTCGCCCTTCTGAACGACGGATTCGACAGAAATGCTTTGCAGCAACTTTTTGACTTGAGCGTGTACGTAGATTAGACCTTGAATATTCGGTCCGGATATTATCCACGTGGAATGACAACGTAAACATTACAATTTTACGGAAATATACCGGAAATAGCGGCGCTTGCGCGAGCAGTGGATACCAGGCCGTCTTTCTCTCCTCCCACGCGGCCTGGGAACGAGGCTAATGTCACCCCCTTAGAGTGGAAGGTTGTAAGGAGGCATTTCCAAACTATTATGTGTATGCTTAGCGTCAAAGTGACGTTAAATTTTTTTCTTTACGAAATTTCCCAGATGGGCGGGATTGCAATTAAGCCTCTCCTGGGAAGGGTTACCAGAAACCTGGAGAAAACCCCTTCCTAGGTGCAACTGGTGGGACTCAAACCTGTGGCCTCTCACACCACAGTCGAGTGCTTTAACTGCTTGGCCACACAGTCAAGTCAGACCCCTCCCCCCCTTAACGTCACACCTTCACAGACTAAGGCTGCACATGCACATGGTTGTAATTAATTCGTAACATTAACATACCCCCCCCCCCCCCCCCCCCACTCCAAATGACGTCACTACATGTAGCTATAATGCTAAGCGTACAGGTTTTGCATTTGGAAAAGTTGTGCAGCATTGAGTTTGGAGACCTCCTCCAGAAAAATATTGCCAAGGAGATGCCGGACATCAGCCCTGGTCATAGCTGTCATTATTACTTTGGCCGTGGTGAAAACCCGGACCGGACCGACCGGAAGTGAAATAGCAATAATTAATGCAGAGCGACTTAGCGCTAGCTAAACGACTCGATGTGTTTTGTCAACTATTACACGTAGCACTTGCAGACAATTGCCGGAGGAGTTTCGTGGGACCCGAAGAGCTTCAGCAAAGGTACTGCTACTGCGTTTGTAGTTAGCGTTGCGTTTATGTCAAGCTTATAGCTAGCAAGGGGCGATCGCGAGTCTCATGGACAGTAGAATAAACTATAGTACCGTAGGCGCTCTAATTATGCGTCCTTTCTAATTCTGCGTCAAATTCAATATCTCAAACAGATAATTTCCAATAATGCGTCGCACTCCGGGGACTAATTTGCGTAACGCGATTATAACGGCAGCATGGCAGCTAGCTCTAGTCTCGCGGGGCCAGACCCAGAGGAGGGAGTGCAAGCTTACGGAGGTTCGTATTCGTCCGTTACCTCTTCCGGTAGTATTCGTTATAAATTCGGAGTTATGTGATTTCCGTGTAACGAAACAGCCATGTCAGACGGCTTCGAGAAGCAGATTTTGGCACCGACTATTCCAAGATGTGTTCATGCAAGCGACGTATCCTTTGAGATATGTGTATCTCAGGTGGTCAAGAGTCTATTTAGCTATCAAGACAGTTGAGACTGCTCCCGTCTTTGTGTGAGAACGCTGTAAAGTCGGGTCTAGCTTGAAGCGTCTCAAGATGGTCAGATTCAAGCGCCTGTAGTGCACGAACGCAGGGTGCTATGATGATCGGACCTGCGCCTGATGAAAGCCCCATCTCTGTACTTTCAGAAAATAGCCACATCATGGGGTGACAACCCCATCAGATTTGGAGCTATGAGCCCCTGAAGTCAACCATGTTTCATGAATTTGGTTTGCGTGGGTGAATTTATGCTGCCATATCTCGAGAACGCTACATGCTATGGACACGAGACTTGCACCATTGGATACACCAAAGACTGAGGTTTGTAAATACATGTGGAAATATTGTGACAACCCCATCAGATTTGGAGCAATGAGCCCCTGAACTCAACCAATTTGTGTGAATATGGTTTATGTGGGTGACTTTGTGTGGCCGTATCTCAAGAACGCTACATGCTATGGACATAGACTTGCACCATTGGATACAACAAAGACTGAGGTTTGTAAATTCGTGTGGAAGTATTCCGACAACTTCATCAGATTTGGAGCAATGAGCCCCTCGACTCAACCAATATGCGTGAATTTAAATTGGTTTACATGGGTGAATTCGTGCTGTCATATCTCTTGAACCCTACAACCTATGGACATGAGACTTGCACCATTGGATACAACGACGATGGAGGTTTATAAAGATATGTGGAAATATTGTGACAACCCCATCAGATTTGGAGCAACGAGCCCCTCGACTCAACCGATATGCGTGAATTTGGTTTACATGGGTGAATTCGTGCTGTCATATCTCTTGAACCCTACAACCTATGGACATGAGACTTGCACCATTGGATACAACGAAGATGTAGGTTTATAAAGATGTGTGGAAATATTGTGACCACCCCATCAGCTTTGAAGCTATGAGCTCCTGAAGTCAACTATGTTTCATGAATTTTGTTTACGTGGTTGAATTTGTGTGGCCATGCATAATTATCTCCTCAGCCCCATATATAACTTATGGACATGAGACTTGCACCACTGGACGCAGCAAGTATTCTGTACAGTGCATTTATGTAGAGTGATATCTGTACAAAATGGAATCATGTTTGTAAATTTAGCAGGTTTCTAGCAATAGCTATGTTGCTGTAGTGCTGGTGGAGGTGATGCGCCGTCAATGCAGAAGTTTCTGAAACTATCGCCAAATTGGAATCAAGTCTTTGACCACCAGGCTAACTCATCCAGAAACTAATGCTCACAATGTGGCTTTAGAGTCTCCAATTGACTTGCTCGACCTGTTTCTTTATTGAATGAGGGACGTTCACCCTCATAGTAATGGTCATGATTAGAAGTATAGTATATAGAATGGAAGGCAATGGGGGTCTAGTCACTTATCAAAGCCCTTTCAAGAATCTGATTCTGACACCACTGATTCAGATGCCACTATATAGATGTGAATAGCTCCAAAGAAGTTATTGAACACACTATCACATTCAAATGCATAGCTATAATATAGGTACTACCAAATGTGGTGACTACCAAAACATTTTGAGTAAGGCTAGAAAGGAGTTGTCGTTGGGAGTTTAATTTCAGTCAGGTTAATGGCTAGTCCCATTGACAAGACAGCAATAGCAATTCAGTGCTACATGAATGGAAAATGGATGTGAATAGGATATATAATAATACCAGGCTTATAGGAGGGCATGAGCCACCACAGGCTTCAGCGGCTCATGTGCTCCTCATAATACCGCAGAAGTACTAGTCCATGATGCGCTAAGCAAAAATTACATTTAGATATAGTGCATAGGCTGCATGGATACAACCAAACAATGATCACTTTCACAGGTTCCATGGTCCATGGGGTAATCTCGAATTGTCAGAGTTGAATATAGGAGACATAGATGTATATATATAGCTGCACAACATCTCCAGTGTGAACTAAAATCCGACATGAAAGTGCTGATAGCAGCCACGCATAACTTCAAAGCTGATGGAGTGGTCACAATCCACACATCCTTATAAACCTCCATCTTTGTTGTATCCAATGGTGCAAGTCTCATCTTTGTTGTATCCAATGGTGCAAGTCTCATGTCCATAGGTTGTAGGGTTCAAGAGATATGACAGTACGAATTCACCCATGTAAACCAAATTCACGCATATTGGTTGAGTCGAGGGGCTCATTGCTCCAAATCCGATGGGGTTGTCACAATACTTCCACATGTATTTACAAACCTCATGCAGTCGTTGTTGTATCCAATGGTGCAAGTCTCATGTCCATAGGTTGTAGGATTCAGGAGATATGACAAAACGAAGTCACCCACATAAACCAAATTCACACATATTGGTTGAGTTCGGGGGCTCATAGCTCCAAATCTAATGGGGTTGTCGGAATACTTCCACACGAATTTACAAACCTCAGTCTTTGTTGTATCCAATGTTGCAAGTCTCATGTCAATAGCATGTAGCGTTCTTGAGATACGGCCACACAAAGTCACCCACATAAACCATATTCACACAAATTGGTTGAGTTCAGGGGCTCATTGCTCCAAATCTGATGGGGTTGTCACAATATTTCCACATGCATTTACAAACCTCAGTCTTTGGTGTATCCAATGGTGCAAGTCTCGTGTCCATAGCATGTAGCGTTCTCGAGATATGGCAGCATAAATTCACCCATGCAAACCAAATTCGTGAAACATGGTTGATTTCAGGGGCTCATAGCTCCAAATCTGATGGGGTTGTCACCGCTATTTTCTGAAAGTACAGAGATGGGGCTTTCATCAGGCGCAGGTCCGATCATCATAGCACCCTGCGTTCGTGCACTACAGGTGCTTGAATCTGACAATCTTGAGACACTTCAAGCTAGACCCGACTTTACAGCGTTCTCACACAAAGACGGGAGCAGTCTCAACTGTCTTGATAGCTAAATAGACTCTTGACCACCTGAGATGCACATATCTCAAAGGATACGTCGCTCGCATGAACACATCTTGGAACAGTCGGTGCCAAAATCTGCTTCTCGAAGCCGTCTGACATGGCTGTTTCGTTACACGGAAATCGCATAACTCCAAATTTATAACGAATACTACCGGAAGAGGTAACGGACGAATACGAACCTCCGTAAGCTTGCACTCCCTCCTCTGGGCCGGCCAGACCCAAGCGCGCACAGTACCGTTGAACAGCGAAGAGGGCTCATCACATCACTGCCTGTGAACGTTGATGTATAAAGACACAGTTGCGATATGGCTGGGACATCAGTGAAGGTACGAGACAGCAACTCACTTATGTATTCTGCGCCCCGAGGATATGGACGCCCCATGTAGGAGAAAAGGCAGCGACAGTCCGACAACCCGGAACAAAAAAAACTGCAATGCAATAGCCTTGTCTACACTCGTCTGACTTAAGTACCTTGCGAGGTGTTTTCTAATCGTGCGTCGAAGTTGAGTTTGGCTGACCGAATTTCTATTGTTGCGTTGCATTTCAAAAATAATTATTTTTTGAGCGACGCATAATTAGAGCGCCTACGGTACTCGCTGCTTTTATAGTATAGATTACTCACACTCGCTTGGCCCAGCTCTCTGACTTACCTATAGCACCGTGAAACGCCAACAAATACCTGGTTGCCTCCTTTAAGTCGTCCTCGAATTCGGGGTCGTCGCTACTGTACTGGTAGACTTGGACCCGCGCGGCTACCTCGCTAACGCTTCGTGGCTTCAAAATACTGTGCAAATCAGCCAACTCGCGAGACTAAACTGCTCTCTGACTTCCCTGCACGAGGCAATGCCGCAATGGCTACTCGCAATGGCTACTTCACGATCCAAGTAAGCTATTTTCTCTACACGTGGAGACACTAATTACTACTTCCGGTCGATCCGGTCTGATCCGGTCCGGTCCGGTCCGGGTTTTCACCACGGCCTATTACTTCTTGACCACTTGACCATATTGCAAAATGACTCTTGACCATTTGAACATGACTACATGCACATTTTGACCCGAGAAATGCATAGCGAACCACCCCTTCCTTAGTGCATGGATATGGTAATGCATCCCTCCCCCCTTCCCCATCCCCTTCCCCTCCCCGTTGCTCCTCACCCTCCCAACTCTCCCATCCACCTCCCCATCCCCCCTCCCACCTCCCCCTCTCCTCCTTCTTCCTCCCCTCTTCTCCCTCCCCCACCCCTTTCCCCTTCCCCTCCCCCTCTCCCTCCCCCTTGAACTCCCTCCAACTCCACTTTGATCATGATGCCCAGATTTTAGTTCTTCCATCATTATATCTGTTGCTTGATTGTTTAGTGATAATTGATGTGGACTTGGGCTCCGTGGGTACGTGGGAAAGGTCGGGATGTGGAAAAGGCAGAGACCGAGAAACAACCAGCTATGGCAGAGGGGCAGAGACAACCTCGTGTTATAGGGTACTACCAGCAGAGGAATGCGCAGCTCTCACCTAAAGCCAGTGAGACAGTTAGCATGGGTGGCACTCCACACAGTCAGCAGCAGGTGGAGGATACAGACCTACATGTAGGAGATCCCTGGGAAAGGGTTGAGCACAAGGACTTGCAGAAGCTACAGGTAGTCCTTTTTGTTGCAGTCAACTGTGTGTGCTATGTTTGCCTGTGGTAGAGGAGTGCATGTTTCCTGTGCACATGTAACAGTTTGTAGCTAGCTAAATACCTCTGATACACCCACTGCTATGCTAAGGCTTCAAAATTGCACTCATGAAGGCAGTACGTAAGTCAGAATAGACTTCAGGGGTTTAGTTGGCGCGAGCGTGTTTGCTGTGAATATCGTACATTGTGCCGTAAATAACTTCCTGCTCTTATTTTGTGTATTCTTACGTCATGTGTTAATTCCAAAACGATACACGACATCGACACTGTCAGTGAATTGCATCACGCGAATACTCTAGTCACGTGCCCAGCCCCATCTACGCACGCCCCCGCCGGTGGGCGTGAACGTCTGGGAACGAGACTACGAATACTCTACCTGTTCGATGGATGATGGCGACAGCACAGACGGAGACCACTCGTGGACCGACCCATGAACAGTCTAACCAGGCTCTGTACCTGTGGTGACAGAAAACTGGACGAAGACCGCTGGTGGACTTACGTACCAACCTGCAGTCACATGGTGTGCTAGACCAGTGTGCAGCATGCATATAGCTAGGCCCCTGTGTTGTGCACGTGTGCAGTGTGTGTCTGATTGTCATAATTATTATGATGTCTGTCGCCCCCAGTCATGCAATATTGGACCAGCTGCATTGGGACGGGACATTAAAATTTGACTGACTGTGCATACACATGCATGCAAATACTCGTTCTGCATTGCATTGCACTTGCTCACGCTCGCCCCAGAATGTGATGCATTCTCCTAGTATATTGTACATCATGCAATGGTGCTACATGTAGCAGCCAAGGTTTAGTATATTGCACCATAGTCTCCCGTTAATACGCCCCCCTATTTTGTACACTACATACAGCGCAAAGTGGAGAGGGGGCGTATTTTCGAATAATTTTTAAGTCTTGACTATATGCCCCTCAAAACGTTTTGCTACATACACAAAACACTTAATGTTCGCAGCTACAAAGATACAAACAATCGCCAGTACTGTTCGTGGTCATCATGTGTGGTCTCCCTACATCGGCGAGAAGAGCTGCCATTTCAACGCGTGGGCCATAACATCCATGACGACTTCGCTGTAGCCATCCTCCAGCAATACTGTCGCTCATGTACCATGGGACATTTCCTGGTATGTAATTCCTGCAGAAGAGTGGCAGCGAGATGACTTGTATCGTCGACATCAACGGTGACTACTCTGATCTGAGGGATGATCTGAAAGTTGCGCATTTGTAGTTTAGATATTCCAGAAGTCGATCACCGGGGCGCGTTAAAACGAGTCAAACTACCCTGTGCAGGAAGTTGGGTGAAAAGAGAGGGGAGGACATCTTTTCGAAGGGGGCGTACGGTAAATGTAGACAGTGCTAGCAACAAGGTTTGGTTTAGTCAACAAGAATTTCTGAGAACATCATTCTTTGCACTCCTGGTAGGGGAAAAATTGTGCTGCATAAACAATTAGTTTGACTACTTCGGAATGGCCTACAAAGTTTTGACTACACCGTCGTGATCGCTACCATGCAGTGACCCAACCGTACAATTTTGGTGCTGAAACTCACCTTGGTGATGGAGATACAAGCGCTTTTGTCTTACCGTTGGCTGCCATTACGCGAATGCTCTTTTCGATTTTTGTGGCTAGTGCAGCTTTTGCGAAAGGCCCACAAAGATGCTGAGCACACAGTTGTGATTGCTGACACTTATAAGTGTAAAATATAGTGGAACAGCAAACAATGGGTGATGGCATAAACAGCTAGTTTAGTACAACCCTACTCATTGTACATGTATTAGAAAGATAATTGTGTAAGGGTTGTGTACTGAACTGTTTCACGCCATCACCCTACCTTGTTTCCTTACTTTTTGCTTTTCTGCTGTCCCTACATCTCCATGCATTCTGTAATGCACTTGTATTATGCACGTATACTGTAGTAGAGCAGTTTCATGTTACGTTATGTGATGTATGGTGTGTCTGGTCTAGGGTTAAAGTTGGTAGAGGGGTGGGGTGATGATCGGTTCGAAGGTGGGGGAACTTTTGCCCCTTAGTAATGGTCTTAGCAACTTTAAAACCGTTTGTGGTATGAAGTCTTTCGTATGATATGGATTCTATATAGCGACATCAGATTCTGATCTACAGAAGATGTTTGTATACATACCATCATCCATGATAGCATGCAGTAGTGTATGGATTGCCTAGTCACATTCCAAACCCCATGTTGCTATAATTCACCACACAATGTACATACATTGCGACATACTTCATAGCAGTTCTCCTCTTTATGACCCATATTGTGTGTCCATAGGTTGGACAGTCGGTACAAGTGCCAGATCTTGAATGTCCACCAGCAGGTTCTGGGCCTGCATCTATACTGCCCACAGACAGAGAAAGATATTCCACCCCATACAGTAGTCGTGAACGTCGAGGTCTAGCTCGGAATGATACCATAGATTCTGATGCACTCCTGAGGCTGAAAAATGACATTGCGGCCAAAGATGACACCATTAAAAGCCTTGAACAAAACGTGATTGAGCTGAAGAAGAGTCTTAAGTATGCAAAGCAGTTGGAGGACCAGAATGTCAGGCTTATCACAGAAGAAGCTAAGCACGAAGAAGAAAACCAGCTATTGAGGAGAGAAGTTGCAAGCTTGAAGCGTAAAGCTAGTCTCAGTCGTCCGTTCCATCGGAGCTATGCACGTGAGCAAAACCTGCAAGAATTAGAACAACGTTATGAACAGCAGTACCACGAGGAACTGGAGGCAAATATTCGGCTGCGAGGGAAGATCTCTGACTTGGAGAAAGAGATTCAGGGGCAAGAGGAAGCCACCACCCCTATTGATGAGGTGGATGATCCAGATCTGAATGTGGAGTTGAGAAGGAAAGAGCAACATGTCCACGCTTTGAAAGCCCAGGTGGAGTCCCTGCAGCAGCATTCTAAGGGCCAGAGCAAACACATACTCCAACTGAAGCAGGAACTTGATGCTGTTAAGGTAGGTGGTATTAAGGTAATGAGTCTGTTTGTAATGAAATGTATACAACTGTAAATCCCATTGCTGTTCACTGTTAACTAATTGCCACACATGGTCCACTCACAGTTGTCTGGAGAGGAGATTGACGCATCCTGGAGGGATATGGTGGAACAACTTGAGGTACATGGGTCACTTTGACCCAATTACTCCACAGTTGCCGAATGTGTATTACATAAGGCTTTCATCAGAACTCCAGAATTTTTCTGTGGGTTCGATTTTTCTCTCTTATCTCTAACTATGGCAACAAAGCACAAGCCTACCGACTTTTCAGAAATCATCTTTGCATAAGGCTTTCATGTTTGTATGACCAACTTATTCCTGATATATACGGTACAACCCGGAATTCCAGGTTTCCGACCAGAATGTACGGTAGCGCTCTTCATGTTTACCTGAAGAGCTAATTAACCTGGGGGCTAACCTGCGGTTGCAACTACAGGACCATTACAAAGTACTTGTAACACACAAACTGAACTTAGGATTTAGAAATGAACAGTTTATAGCTCACTGCAGAGCAGAAACTTTAGTGGCGCATCTGCTAGAAGCAGTGCTTGACCTACCAGCACATTTGTAAGAACACTAGTAGCCTGGTGTTGATGTCAAACTACAGCAACACAAACTGAACTATAGCCATTATGTACTTTGACCCCAGGCTGGCACGTGGCGCATGCATTACACACCGATGCAAGCCTGAGGCGAGGACTAAATTTGTGCTTTGTGCTTTTTCATTTGGAGAGGGCAGACCGTTATTGTGTGAGTACAATCCTTTCATCCAGAAAGATAAGTTTGTTTAGCGAGCTGGCTAATTGGTAAGAACACTGTAGTCTAGAGTGCCAGCATTCCAAGTTCAAATGCTATAGCATTGTGTACTTTACATGTGTCTTTGCATTACCTAGTTGTAACCTAGCACCCAACCTGCAGATGCTGCATATTGACTCAATCTTTATGTCTGACCTTTGTTGCTAATTAGGAAGAGAACAAGAAGCTTTCAATGGATGTGGAGGCTCACTACTGCATGCTATCATGGATGATGGTATGTAATGAGCGTATGAAAGTGGCCATTCTGCTTTTCTGCAAAAGTGTGCTAGAAATTCCCAGACACTGTAACTTAATGAGTGTATGAAAGTGGCCATTCTGCTTTTCTGCAAGTGTGCTAGAAATTCCCAGACACTGTAACTTAACTGTTTGTGTTTTGTTGAATTCCTGAAAGCACAAGAACTGCAACCTCAGAGATGCCTTGTGGTAAGGCTTCTCTAGTTTTCTTGATTTCCAGATTTGCAGAAACAGCAACTCCAGAGATGCCTTCTGGTAAGATTTCCTGATTTCTTGATTTGCAGAACAGCTACTCCAGACCACCAACTGATGCACAGTTTCACCGTTTTCTGCAATTTTTCCTACAGTGATCATTTATTATTAATTACTTAACATGCACAGCACTGACGTCATATTAATACCCCTCCCCTCCCTAGTCTGGTTCCCAAATGGTACAGCATGGAGGTCTGGGACCAGACTGCTGTTGACCCCTGAGCACAATCATAATTTCACACCACCTCAGACTAATCTGGCCACCTGCAGCTGCAACCACGAAAAGCAAGACCAAAGGCGCGCGTCACCTTGGATTAAAGGTCACGGCATGCACACACAGAAAAGCAGAGCAGGAATAAAGACCCAGCACTTATAAGGTCACCTGGGAGGGGAGGGGTATTAATGTGACATCAGTGCTGTGCATGTTAATTACACTCCTGGTAGGGGAAAAATTGTGCCGCGTAAATAATATTACACTCCTGGTAGGGGAAAAATTGTGCCGCGTAATCTAACTACTTAAATAATCAAACCTCACAGCACGCAGGAAAGGTCTACAGAGATTCTGACTACACCGTCGTGATCGCTATCATGCAGTGACACGACCGCACAATAATTGTGCTGAAACTCACCTTGGTGGTGAAGATACAAGCGCTTTTGTCGTGCCGTCGGCCGCCATTGCTCGATCGTTCTCTTCGACGTTGGTGGCCAGTACAGTCATACGAAGGGCCCACAAAGATTCTGACCACACAGCCGTAATCGCTGTTGTTTACTGACGCTTACATACCAAAACTCACCGTGCTGGCAAGGTTGTAAGTGCTGTTATATTCCCTTTGGTCGCCATTGCTAGCGTTCGTGGTTGCCACGTGGCAATAGCATGTGCATTAATTGGAACTAACTGCGATAAGCGCTACGGCGAGTCGCAGCCGGCATTGTAATGGCTACCAGGAGTGCGGTTGCCCCTCGTTACACTCCTGGTATAGGAAAAATTGTGCCGCGTAATTACACTCCTGGTAGGGGAAAAATTGTGCCGCGTAAATAATCTAACCTAATCTTTACAACTCCTGGTATAGAGAAAATTGTGCCGCGTAATGTAATGTAAATAATGTAATAAACGTTTGACTATTTCCGAATGGCCTACAAAGATTTTGACTACACCGTCGTGATCGCTATGATGCAGTGACACAAAATCAAAATAATTGTGCTGAAACTCACCTTGGTGGTGGAGATATGAACGCTTTTGTCTGATCGTTGTCGTTCACTCACGCTTATATACCGAAACTCACCGTGCTGGCTAAGTTGTGAGTGCTGTAATAATGTCTTGTCTTACTTTTGGTCGCCATTGCTCGCGATCGACTTGAGCGTGGTTGCCACGTGGCATGTGCGTTAATTAGAACGTATCGCAATACTGAGCTTGCGCTACGGCAGGTTGCAACGCGGCTACTTTATGAATGGTACTTGAGAGCACTCTTGTGATCTTCCCTGTATATGGCTATCATGGTGATGTGTGATAATTGGAACGAACTGTCACACTTAGCTTGTGCTACCGTTTAACCGCGGCTACCAGGAGTGCGGTTGCCCCTCGGTAATTAATAATAAATGATCACTGTAGGAAAAATTGCAGAAAACGGTGAAACTGTGCATCAGTCGGTGGTCTAGAGTCACTGTTCTGCAAATCAAGAAATCAGGAAATCTTACCAGAAGGCATCTCCGAGGCTGGAGTTGCTGTTTCTGCAAATCTGGAAATCAAGAAAACTAGAGAAGCCTTACCACAAGGCATCTCTGAGGTGGCAGTTCTTGTGCTTTCAGGAATTCAACAAAACACAAACAGTTAAGTTACAGTGTCTGGGAATTTCTAGCACACTTTTGCAGAAAAGCAGAATGGCCACTTTCACACTCATTGCATGTATACAAACATCTTCTGTAGATCAGAATCTGATGTCGCTATATAGAATCCATATCATACGAAAGACTTCATACCACAAACGGTTTTAAAGTTGCTAAGACCATTAGTAAGGGGCAAAAGTTGCCCCACCTTCGAACCGATCATCACCCCACCCCTCTACCAACTTTAACCCTAGACCAGACACACCATACATCACATAACGTAACATGAAACTGCTCTACTACAGTATACGTGCATAATACAAGTGCATTACAGAATGCATGGAGATGTAGGGACAGCAGAAAAGCAAAAAGTAAGGAAACAAGGTAGGGTGATGGCGTGAAACAGTTCAGTATACAACCCTTACACAATTATCTTTCTAATACATGTACAATGAGAAAGATATGTAGGGTTGTACTAAACTAGCTGTTTATGCCATCACCCATTGTTTGCTGTTCCACTATATTTTACACTTGTTTACCTCATTTTTGTAGCAGCATTATTTGACAACCTTCACTCTGCACACATTACACAATTTTGAGTTCAGAGTTGCTCTGTGTGCATGCGTACAAGTGAAGAAAATGGCATTGCAACTAAAGCCATACATAGTTGTTGAGTGGGCAGTTTCAAGCGTTGTGTGAGACTTCGAAATTGTGAATAAGTGATGGGGTTGTGCACTGCTCAGCATCTGTTTTGTGCGAAAACTGTTGTGAGAGAATCAGGCAATTTTGAATTAGCCCATCTAAAGGAAGAAGAGGAAGTAAACTGATTTGGGCGACTTTCTGGTGTGGCACTTTCGCGACAACAAAACGGGAATCTCAAGAAAACTGGAAATTCCACAAAACTGGAAATTCATCAAGTTGCTGTTTCTGTAAAATCTGGAAATCAAGGATTCCAGACAAGCTTTACCATAAGGCATCTGGGGTTGCAGTTCTTTGATTTCAGGAATTCAACAAAACACTAGATGTCCGGTGCAGTTTTGCAGAAAAGCCACTTTTGTACCATCTCTTGGGTTGCAGTTACTTGATTTCAGGAATTCAGCAAAACACAAATGGTTTAGTTACAGTGTCTAGGAATTTCTAGTGCAGTCTTGCAGAAAAGCAGAATGGCCGCTTTTGTACACTCAATAATCAGACCCAAGTCAACCCTTTTCTGGATGGATACTAAGGCAGTAATCCCTGTCTGAAGACCATAATATCAGCTATACCAGAAGTAGCAAGATTTATATATTGTTGAGTCTTTAGATAGGCATTCAGCCCTCTCACAGAACACAGTAGGTAGTAACATACATAAATTATACGCAGAGTAACCAGAGTTTAGAATTTACCTCGGTTTTTATTATCAACACAATGGCGCAAGACACTTCTAATTCAGCGATCTTGAGTGTTCGTTGCTAAGTGATCGCGCATGCGTACAAACGAGAAAATGGTGTGACTAAAGAAGCCATAGTTATTGAGTGGGCAGCTGCAGCCGCCTCAGGCCCGCCTGGTGAAAACTTGGAGGTTGCGAAAAAGCGATGGCCAGGTGCACTACTCGGTGTGAAATGCTGCTGTTTCGTGTGAAAACCATCATGAGAGATTGAGGCAACGCTGAGCTAGCCCGTCTGAAGAAGAAGAAGAAGAAGAAAGAAAGAAGAAAAACAATTTGCCCGTTTTGCGAGTACCTGGTGCGGTACTTTCGCGACGGTTTTTCGCGACGCGAGGAGTCTTGTTGGTCATGAAAACACTCGAAGATGAACGGTATGTGGTTATAAAGGCTTATAAGTGTACCGTTTCTGAGATTTGGAGAGATTCTTTTGTATTAGCATATATTGCGTGTACGTTGTATCCCGACATACAGAGTATACCGACTCTTTGATTAACAGCATGGAAATGACATTATGTCATAACTTACAGTTCATCAATTTTGCTGATGCGGAGCATTCTACCTTTCGTAATTGACCTATTGCCATAAGTAGCTAATGATATGTGCCTAATAGCGAACATTCGATAACAGAACCAGTGCATGTGAGGGTACTGATTGACATATACAACATATACCTGCATTCTCCCAATCTCATTCTGAATTGAGTCTTTTGCCACTGACAAATTGTTCTTCAATACCATACCTGGTACTGGACTATGGCTGGGAAAGGGAACTTTCGCATAGCACACCCAGACAGGTTGGAACGAGCCATCTCAAAGAGGGGAAGATTAATTTTGAACAGACTCTGACTCTAGTTGCTTATTGTTGTGTACGCAGTTCAAGAGGTCTCAGAAGTCAGTACATCCAACCTATGAGTGGTTAGGTTTCATAGCCAATAGTGTATGAAGAATGCTAACCTGCAGTTTTTGCGCAAGTAGTTCTACCTCTTCATTTCTGGCCTTAGTAGCTTCCATCGATTTCTCCATGAACTTTTTGTCTCGATGCAAATATGGATTGCCTAGTCACATTCCAAACCCCATGTTGCTATAATTCACCACACAATGTACATACATTGCGACATACTTCATAGCAGTTCTCCTCTTTATGACCCATATTGTGTGTCCATATAGGTTGGACAGTCGGTACAAGTGCCAGATCTTGAATGTCCACCAGCAGGTTCTGGGGCCAAAGATGACACCATTAAAAGCCTTGAACAAGACGTGATTGAGCTGAAGAAGAGTCTTAAGTATGCAAAGCAGTTGGAGGACCAGAATGTCAGGCTTATCACAGAAGAAGCTAAGCACGAAGAAGAAAACCAGCTATTGAGGAGAGAAGTTGCAGGCTTGAAGCGTAAAGCTAGTCTCAGTCGTCCGTTCACTCGGAGCTATGCACGTGAGCAAAACCTGCAAGAATTAGTACAACGTTATGAACAGCAGTACCACGAGGAACTGGAGGCAAATATTCGGCTGCGAGGGAAGATCTCTGACTTGGAGAAAGAGATTCAGGGGCAAGAGGAAGCCACCACCCCTATTGATGAGGTGGATGATCCAGATCTGAATGTGGAGTTGAGAAGGAAAGAGCAACATGTCCACACTTTGAAAGCCCAGGTGGAGTCCCTGCAGCAGCATTCTAAGGGGCAGAGCAAACACATACTGCAACTGAAACAGGAACTCGAAGTTGTTACGGTCAGGCATTAGAGAATGAAATGTATACAACTGCAAATCTCATTGCTGTTCACTGTTCACTAATTGCCACAAACTGTTCTCTCACAGCTGTCTGGAGAGGAGATTGACACATCCTGGAGGGATATGGTGGAACAACTTGAGGTGAGTGGGCCACTTTGACCCAATTCCTCCACACAGTTGCTGAGTATGTATTACATGCAGATTACTTAACTAGATGGAAATGTTCTTAGATGTGCAATGTTTGTCGTCTACAATCCCTGTCACTGCTGTTTAGAAAGCCAGTAGCTTCCTCCTTTGGGGTGCTCTTCATGTTTATCTGATGATGCCTGTGTATGGGGGCATTGGGGTGGGGGGGGGGGGGGGGGGGCTAACTGCAACTACAGGATCAATACAAGGTACTTGTAACGCACAAACTGAACTCAGGGATTGTGCTAAAAATGCTTAGTTCAAAAGTTACAACAGCTTATAGCTCACCACAGAAACATTAGTCAGTGCTTCTAGTAGACAATTGATAGTACTAGGAGCAGCGCTTGGCCTACCAGTACTCTTGTATCAGTGCTAGTGTTCTGCTGGAGCCAATTTCAATTACACTAAACTAAGGCGACACAAACTGAACTAGCCATTATGTACTTTGACCCCAGGGTGGGATGCAGCGCATACATTACACACCAATGCAAGCAGGCGAGGGTGTGCACTTTTGTACTTTTTCATTTGGAGAGTACAGACCGTTATTCTGTGAGCAATAGGCCAATGCCATTCACCCAGAAAGAGAAGTTCCAACAGATTGTTTAGACAGCTGGCTTAATTGGTAAGAGCAGTATGGTCTAGAGTGTCAGCGTTCCAAGTTCAAATCCTATACCGTGGTCTACTTATATCCTTCACCTGTTACATGTGTCTTTGCATTACTGGAATGAAGTTATAATTATGTTCAGAAAGCAAAACCTAGTCCTGATTTAATTATTGCCTGCTGATGTGCAGTAGCATTTGAACCTGCAGATGCTGCATATTGACTCAATCTTTATGTCTGACCTTTGTTGCTAATTAGGAAGAGAACAAGAAGCTGTCAGTGGATGTGGGGGGCTTGCATCGAGACAAGAAGTTCATGGAGAAAGCGATGGAAGCTACTAAGGCCAGAAATGAAGAGGTAGAACTACTTGCACAAAAACTGCAGGTTAGTCAGGCAGCATTTTTCATACAGTATTAAACCTGCATTGGCTATGAAATTTTACCACTCAGAAGTTGGATGTACTGACTTCTGAGAGCGTACACAACATTAGGCACTACAGAAAGTGAAGAGTCGGTTAAAATTAATCTTCCCCTCTTTGAGATGGCTTGTTCCAACCTGTCTGGGTGTGCTATGTATGGATCAGCTTAGTGTTATCTGTGCTGTTCAATAAGCATCAAAAGTTCCCTTGACATCCACCAGCTCGTACTTACAGCTCCAGGGCTGCAGCCAGTTGGACATGGACCGCTAGCTCTACGGATCATCTCAATTAGTGCATACATAGCTGTCTCATTCCCAGTGGATTCAGAACGTGAAAAAAATCCACCCACACAAGGATGGCAAAAGTAGCCACCAGAAAAGAAAAAAAGGCTCATAACTTCACCACAAAGGAGAGTTTCAAATCTATTGTACATTTTGGATAAGTGATAATATACAATGATAAACAAAGGTGTAGTCAGACTCTCTCCACTGAGCATGAGCCCAGGAGTTATATCTTTTTGGCTTAGATTTCCTACCAGTTGTGTAATAGCTAGTGTTACAATACTGCCCACACTCACCCAGGATGAACTGTCTCAATTGAAGATGGAGAAGGACAATTTGTCTGAGGCAAAAGACTCAATTCAGAAGGAGATTGGGAGAATGCAGGTAGCTATATGTACAATGCCCTCACACTGGTTCTGTTGCAAATGTTCGCTATTAGGCACATAATATCATTAGCTACTTACAGCAAGAGGCCAATTAAGGTAGAATGCTCCACATCAGCAAAAGTTATATATGACATTTCCATGCTGTTAATTGTGGCTAGCGGTCCTTTCAAGTTTCGTATTGGCAATATCACATTTTCCACTGTCAGGTTGTGACATTGCTTAAGAACAGCTCATAGCTACTCATTACCCAGTGCACATGCGCAGCAGGGGTAGAGTGATCGGTTTGTCTGTCTGTCTGTCTGTCCCAGCGGTTTGAGCAGTGAAGGCCTTGTTGAAGGCTTATTTCAGGATAGAAGTGTCAGAATTCAGAAAATGCTAGCGTCTGCATAACTCACAGACCAGAGATCCACTCGAGAGGCTGAGAAAAGTTGCGTGAAAGTCGGCAATTAGCCCTGTTCCAATTTATACAACTTACATTACTGCCGCAACTTATGGTATCT
This sequence comes from Axinella damicornis, assembly GCA_963931865.1. Classification (NCBI taxonomy): domain Eukaryota; kingdom Metazoa; phylum Porifera; class Demospongiae; order Axinellida; family Axinellidae; genus Axinella; species Axinella damicornis. The sequence goes on along the minus strand of OZ007512.1, from coordinate 11,795,816 downwards.
TATTCTGCATCATGCATGCTGTATTAAGGCCCTAGCTATCATGCATGCTGTATTACAATTTACAAATCGGCAGTAGGCTATAATAAAAGTAGTGCACGGGGTACGTGCTCTGCTGAGCACCTCTATAATTAAAATATATAGTTCGGTGACCATCGAAGCTATATATAGGCATACTCAACCTCTCAAAGGTATTGGTAGCTGGGTATGCATGCCAGTATCTGCGTGCACACGTAACCAATAGTTGTCACAGAAGATCATATTCCTTTTAGAGTAGAGTTGCTGAGCTGGAAGGGGAGATCACTGAGCTGGAAGGAGGAATTGCTGGGATGAAGACAGCACTCTCTGAGTCAGAGCATCACTGTCAAGGACTTTTCCTAGAGCTGTCCAAAGTAAAGAAGCAACATGACGTACTCGACCAGAAGTGCCTCTCATTGCTAGCTTCAAATGAGAATTTGAAAAGTGAGGTTGACTTTGTACTTGATGAGATCACCGAAGTAAAACGTGAGGCTTCACAATGGAAAGATACACTGTCCACTCAGAGTGTAGAGGTGTCCAAGCTGAGAGGGGAGGTTGGAGCTTTGAGGAGAGAGAACGATACCCTGAGAGGGGAGGTTGGAACTTTGAGGAGAGAGAACAATGACCTGAGAGGAGAGCTTGGGGCTTTGAGAAAAGAGAATGGTGATCTGAAGGAAGAGTTAGAAGCACAGGTGAGTATCACAGATACCGCGGTTAGCACAGCAATGGAGGGAGTGACTGAGCCACGCAATGACATGGGATACACTTTTTTAATCCCTCAATATGGCATTGCAGTCTCGCAAAAGAACGCCCATGGGCAGTGCTCCTTACGTGCTCATGAAACAGGGGTGGGCGCTCTTTCAAGTGTTTCTGCATTCAACCCCGAAAGAGTGCCCACCTTGTTTACATAGCAGCAGTGCAATGGTGGGCGTTTATTCAAGTAAACTTTGACCCTATACAAGAAATTGACCCTATACAAGAAATTGAGCCAAAAGTGCTCTTTTGAGGCTAGGCGCTCTTTCGTGAGACTATAATAATATACTAAGGAGAGATAGTCAGCAAATCTTCTTGGCCTAACTAGATGGATGTTCAGCAGCATCTGACAGGCAGTCTAATACATTACACTCCTGGTAGGGGAAAAATTGTGCCGCGTAAATAATATAATATAATCCAATATAACATAATATAATATAATATATATAATGTTTGAGTATTTAGGATTGGCCTACAGAGATTCTGACTACACCGCCGTGATCGCTATCATGCCCTGACCTGAATGTAAAAGTTGGTGCTGAAACTCACCTTGGTGGTGGAGATATGAGTTCTTTTGTCTCGCCGTGGCCGCCATTGCTCGAGCGCTCTCTTCGACTTCCGGTGGCAGTACCGTTCATAGGAAAGGCACACGAAGATTCTGACCACACGGCAGTGATCGCTGTCATTCACTGACGCTTACATGCCGAAACTCACCGTGCTGGCTAAGTTGTGAGTGCTGTAATAATGTCTTGTCTTCCTTTTGGTCGCCATTGGTCGCGATCGACTGAGCGTGGTTGCCACGTGGCATGTGCGTTAATTGGAACGTATTGCAATACTTAGCTTGCGCTATGCAGGTTGAACGCGGCTACTTTATGAATGGTACTTGAGAGCACTCTAAATAATTTCTGATCTTCCCTGTATATATCTATCATGGTACTCATGTAATGTGTGATAATTGGAACGAACTGTCACACTTAGCTTGTGCTACCGTTAAACCGCGACTACCAGGAGTGCGGTTGCCCCTCGTAACTGATATAATTTTAATGGGGAATTCTACACAGAACAGAAAGCATGCAGTGTATGATGTATGGTGGCCAAGAAGTATAATGACTTTCATGTGCATGTGATTTCCCTAGCCAGATATTTCAAGACTATGTACGTATAAATAGGCCATGCACTCCAAGGTCAAGATCAATTACACATTGTCAAGGTCTCTCAACAATAATTGGCAAAACAATTCCAATGAACATTTGTGGATGGGGTTAGTGGTCATGGTCGGTCACCAACACATCTCATAGATGGCAAGAAATAGCAACCAGTAGATAAAATTTAATGTCGTGAGGTTTATGTAAATCAATCAGTGGAGCAAGTTATTACTTCAGACTTTAGACTTATGGTTCTACATAAATCTTTAGCACTAGTAAGAGTCCATCTGCTCTAGGTTGTTAACACTATTTATTCATACTCAGCCATCCTGTTACACTCCTGGTCTTACAACATACAACTCTGTGCTTATATTCATCACTCAAAGCTGAAGATCAAATTGTGCCACTAACTGTTATTTGCTTATCCGGTCTGGACATGCAATGAATTCATCGTTATTGCTATTGATGACATTACTACACCTTTGTTAGTGTTTTCAATATTAACACACTGGATGCTTGCTACCACAAGTTTGAACTGGCAATTAAGTGGAGAAGGGAGTGTAGGTGTGATATATATGTAGGCACAATGTAACACTGAAGGCCTACCCAATTCATAAAATAAAGCAAAGGTACTGACTAACTACGTAGGTCCCTCTTAAGCAGACTATTCTTTATTCATACATTTTAGGATGAGCTAGCTCCCTACAAGATCAAATCATTCAGCAAGCTGGAAGAGGGTGTGAACAAGGGGTCAGGTTCTTTTGGCTCAATCCATCTCATCGAAGTAAATGGGGTTCCGTGTATAGCGAAACGGCTCCATGATATCCTAGTTGGCCGGGGCCGAGCAGAAGTTGTCGAAAAGGTACAGAAGCAATCCATCGAGAAAAAATTTCGTGGAGAGTGTGTCTTTCTCAGTCGACTTAGGCATCCAAACATCGTGCAGTTCATGGGCGTGCACTACGGTCAAGACCTGTCCGATCTCACCCTCATCATGGAGTGCCTTCCAATGGACCTGGAGAGGTGCTTGCATCAATATCCCAACCTCCCACTCTCAATCAAAATCTCAATTCTGCTCGATGTATCGTATGGTCTGCTCCACCTCCACTCCCAGACACCTCCTATCATCCACCGGGATCTCACGGCAGCCAACATCCTCCTTACATCTGACATGAGAGCCAAAATTGCAGATCTCGGTGTTTCAAAGATTTTAGACCTGCATCCCCTTCATGAAGCTTCTCAAACTGCAGGTCCGGGTGCTTTTGCATACATGCCTCCAGAGGCTCTGAAGCTAGTTCCAGCCTATGACACCAAGTTAGATGATTTCTCTTTTGGGGTGGTTGCTCTATACGTTGCTAACCAGGAATTCCCGATGGTAGAAGACCGAGGCACTGTGGAAGCAGTCCAGAAAAAAGAGACCCATATCGAAAAGAGGAGGGAGTGGGTTGATCGAGTAGGAAAAAGCCACCCATTGTATGAGTTGATTACCTCGTGTCTTCAAGATGTTCCTAATAGGAGGCCGACTACTTCTCAGATCAATGCTATTTTGAAGCAGCTAAGCAAATGTCACCCACGTCGATTCCAAAATATCATAGAAATGAAGCAACACCTCATTCACTTGGTAAGTGAAAACTGCTATTAGTCTGGTAGCTGGGTTTGCATATATATGTGCAGTGTCCTGCAACTGCATGTGCATGCTAGAAGCAGAGGAGATTTATCTTGGCATAATCGTAATTATGTAATACTCGTATTGTGTCTGTGTATGACTCTTATTATATTTATATTATAGCCCCCCAAAGTGCGACACATTTATTTATGAAATTATCGGTTTGAGACTTGTAATTTCGACACAGAATTAGTAAGGGCGCATATTTACAGCACTTTACACTAGGATACACCCTTGAATTAGCTGTAATCATAGCTAGATGGTGTCTCCTTTGCAATGTACCGTACAGGTTGTATATTGCATAAACTCTTTGTATATGTATATGTGCTCATTGCAGTACAAAACATGTAAGTGGAATAGCCACAACAGGAACAGGGCAGTTGCTACTTTTGTCTGCCCATCCGGGCCATGAATGATTTGCTGTTCAACATGTGCAGGTGTGCAGGATAGCTATGAGTTTTGTTTCCCTTATTTTTGATTCACAGGAAGTCTGACACCCATGACATCTGCTTATAGGTTTTAGAATTTATTGGTGTTAGCTATATTGTTGGTTTTATAGATAGAGATATGAGCAAGAGAGCGATAGACTACAAGGACAGATAAACCCTTAATGATTGTTTGGCAATTGGCCCGGGCTTGAGATCCATTCTTGTATTCCCTCATGAACTGCTGTACCATTATCCTTACAATAATTTTGTCTGATAATTCTTGCTCAGCGTATAGCTATAATGTGCAATGCTGAAGAGTTCATTGACAAGTCAACACTGACTGGAGTATGAAGGATGATTGATCAAGAGAATTGTAGTAAGTGAACCTGCTGGTTGCAGGGGGGATGATGCCTTGAGGAGAGGAAATACTCTCAGCTCCTGCTGCATGTATGATTATGGCTAGTGCTGGAAAATTGCATTCACAACTGGTCATTTCACTGGTTCCGTTTGTACATACTTGCAGTGCAGGTAATATCAACCATTATAGAGTAAAGAATCAATTATCGGACACTATATTTTGTGTGATCATCCCTACCTTGTTTGTTCTCTGTTCTGCATGGTATCCTTTATTAACAAGGCAATAATTATACAATAGATTTTCACCAACCAGGGTAGCTATAGCTACATGCATGCCGGATGTTGGTGTACCCTGGTGCCAGGCAGTCTCAACGCATTGAGACTGTTATCCCTTTAACCACCGAATTCTTCCCACCAAGACAACACATTTTCATGCATTCAGCGCACACCACTTTCGTAGGTACTCCTCTCCCACAGCATTCGCTCCTCAGCGGCCAAACTTGGTGGGGCCCACACGCATGGAGAGACCCCTCTGGCAATACCGTTAATGATATTCATGACCCCCCACTAGCCCAGCAATCGGAGGTCAAAGGTGGATTTCAGCTGGATTTTCGCCCAGCATTTCCCTAAACTTGGGCCAGATCTGACTGATGGCACACCTTATACCACCAATTTGCATATTTTCTTGAGGCCCTGGGTGGGGTCTATGAATATCATTAGAATCAAAAATTTCTTGGGTCAATGAATATCATTAAAATCAAAAACGCCCACAACATGCGAAGGGGGGGCCACCGCCCCCCCTTTCGATACCCCCCCCCCCCCCCTGCATGTATGTTGAGTGGGGGATGCGCGCCGAAATCTGGCCAAATTTTTGAGTTCGTCCCTCAAAGTCGTCCCTGGGCCGTCTGAAGCTTTTTTGGTCTCTTTTTGGACTGACGAGAAGCCCTACAAGTGCATAGGGTCTAAATGACGTCTATAGACGTCAATGATGGGGCTTAAAGGGTTAAACCACATTTTTGTAGACCAAGTAGTTTTGGTGTTACGGAACACAGTTATGGTTCTGAAACCTCGTTCATCAGCACGTCTCTTACTTCGGGAGTTGTTTGGAAGAGCAGCTAGCTAAAGTGTGAGGTGGTTCTGTGTTTGCTAAACAAGCGCTCAGTAGCTACTCAAAGTTGGAAGGTTGCTCTGTTCAAGCAATTCTGCAGTGGAGGGTCCCATACAAAAGAACAATATTGGTGGGGTTTAACATAGGCTGTATACAGAGTACTCGTGCCAAACCATGTTTACAGACTGAAATTATTTACGCGGCACATTTTTTCCCCCTAGTGTCCAAGAATTTTGTATTTAGTCTCGTTCCTAGATTATTTGAATGGTCTGGGAACGAGACTACACAGTCATCGCCGGGTACTTACGTACTGCGATCGTCAGGACGTCAGCCCACAGCTAGTCATGCAGCTGTAGAGCCTGTAGTCGACCGCCACATTGCTCCATATCCGCATACCAGGGCTACCGTACTGTAGTCTACTTCACCTTCTGTGTAAGTGTGAGTATATGCTAGCTAGCACTGATTGAGCAAGCAACGTTGTTTAACCACCGATAATACTATTATCCTGACGAAACTCGTTATGGAATTGCTACTCGCTGTAACTAGAAATACACTGTTTGACTGTTCCTCCATGTGTATGTTGGCTAAACATGATGCATGCGACTTGCTCAGACTAGAGATGTAGGGGGCCCATAACCAGATTGCTTGTGCTATTCATGTAAGGTGCACCGCCAATCAGCACTCTTAGGCAAGACTACATTATATTATATCAATACAGATACAACCCAGTGCTCCCTGTAGCAGCCAAATGAGCCCCGGAGAATACCCATAAATCCAGGATGTTATTAAGTTAATACTTCGTACAGTCATACTCTTCTGTAAGTTGTTTCCAGCTGCAGCAGTAGATAGCTAGCTAATGGTTGTAGCCAGGTGGAGAGGCAGTGGTTAGGAACAAACGGCAGTGTGACCACCTTATTCCCATGCTAATTCAAAGAATGCCATGCTTGTAAAATATTTAGTGGGGGGGGGGGGGGGGGGGGGGGGGGGGGGGGCTAGTGAAGTTTACTCAACACTGTAAAATCCTAGCCTCATTCCCAGGCTCTCCCACGAGCAAACAAAAATTCCATACTGTAAGCGACGAAAAGCTGGGCGGGCCTGGGAACGAGGCTAGTAAAATCCTGGGTAGTTTCAAACTAGATTTGGTTACCTGAGTTGCAATTTTGTGAGTTGCACACGTACCAGCAATACTTTGCTGGATCTGGTGCTACCCATGGGGAGTAGTATGTGCGGTAACATTCATTATGTTGGCACCATCTTGGTGCAATATTCACATGATGACGCTGTTGGTCTGGAAAGTATTCATTGTGTAATTGGAACTTAAGTTACTATTCATGTATGATCAGCTATGGCTAGCTAGTCACTGTGGTTTGTGGGGGCAAAAGCTGTTCATACTTCTGTCATTTGGATAAACAACATTTAAGTGATGAAGGCCTGAGGATGAAGGACAGGGGACGAGTCATCGCTAAACTGCAACTGAGGCAACCCACTTTGGGTTGAATCAACCCTCCATTTCTTGCAGTGATATAATTAAGCCTGAATTAATACCATCCACTGTGAAAAGAGAAGGGGTGTCCAACCAGACTGCGGTCACCTCAGCTGGGTCTTGGTGTATACCCCTGCATGTATGTGGTAATCAAAGAATGTGCACACAAGTGCAGCCTACATTGATCCTGTTAGTAGCTATAGAAAGGAAAACTCCAGATAGATATCAATGTAAAAATTAATAGTCAATTTTACTGGCATTTGGTTACCTCAATTTCATGCCTAATAATTAAGAAATGCTCTCCTCTTCATGCTTTCACTAAATTAATAAACGTACCGTAGCCGGGTCATTAAGATGTTTACATTTACAGTGTACCAACTTATAAGATCGAAAAGACATTTTGCTGATGTTTCAACTGAATGTTTCAATCGTCATCAGGGTCAACTAGGATAGTTTGAACGGAAATAATTATGTGTTTTACGTTCCCAACCTCGCCAGCCTCATCAGTATGGCCTGGGACCGAAGGTAAGCTTAAATTGCCAACGAGAAGTGAAGCTACAGTTGGGGAGTTTGAAAGGTAGGATTTCGTTGAAGACGCTTCGCGTTGGGAAGGCTTCCAGTTGGAGTACCGGGAGTGTCTCTTAACGTTGGCTTCTCCGCCATCCCACACGGCCGATCCTTCAAGAGGCCGTACAGCCTAAGTGACACCAACTGGAAGTCTTCCAAACCTGAAGCGTCTTCAATGTGCTCCTACCTTTGAAGCACCTTTATTGTGAATGATATCAACCCTGAGATCCCATGGTATTAACGTTTCCCTCCAGAATGGGTGCCAATGCAATATTTGGTGTACACTACAATCACTTCATATTAAGGTGGCACATACCCCTTTCTTTACGTTAGGTTACCTTTAACTGTCGGGGGCCCTCAATGGTTAAAGGTAACCTAACGTAAAGGGTATGTGCCACCTCATATACTCTTAAGGTGTCACTGCCCCTTTTACGTTAGGTTACCTTTAACAATCGGGGCGCCCGACGGTTAAAGGTAACCGGGGTATGTGCCACCTTAAGTATGGTACCTAGTTACTCAGTGAGTCGTCTCAGGAAATGCGTAAACACTAGATTGGACTGGACTGACAATTTGTTATTCAAGTAGTATGGGTTTCTGAATCTTCTGAGCATACTGCATATTCACCATCAGGATCAATTTATTGGGCTAAGCCTGGGCAGTCCCCACTTATTGTTGTATTGCACAAATTTTTACGTACATTCCATTTTGAGTATCATGCACGGTATCAGACGGATAAACTTAAGATCGACCATGATGCAATCCTTTTGCTACAGCACCGCAAATTAAACCCTTTGTCAAGAGAAATGCAACCATTCTGATCTACCTTTCCTAGAAGACTCACCTCAAAATTGAGATAAGCACTTTCAACCTTGAAACTCAGATCAGTGGACGAGTGCAGTGCCTCCAGGGCTTGCGGAGCTCGAGCAGCTACATATGGAGTCGAACAGTGAGTGCAGTCGACATCTGTTTATACCTCAACTTCACAATAGTCTCGAATAGCCAGAGGATAGGGTACAAGCGAGCGGGGCTTTCAGGGCTTGCAAAGCTAGAGCAGCTACTTGTAGAGTCAAACAGTGAGCGTAATCGACATCTTTTTCTCAGCTCCACACCCGGCAAACTCGCGAACTCTAGACCAGGTACTCATAAGCACGTGGTCAGGTCACACATACACATGTAGCCTGTACGAGGTATGATGCGGATACGTATTCCTAGTAATATTATGGATTTGTATCATAGACTCGGTAGAGTCTATATGTAGGGATACGACGTACACGCAATACATGCCAATACAAAAAAATCTCCCCAAATCTCAGAAACGGTACACTTATTACGGTTTATAACCACATACCGTTCATCTTTGAGTGTTTTCATGACCAACAAGACTCCTCGCATCGCGAAAAACCGTCGCGAAAGGACCACACACGGTACTCGCAAAACGGGCAAATTGTTTTTCTTTCTTCTTCTTCTTCTTTCTTCTTCAGACGGGCTAGCTCAACGTCGCCTTAATCTCTCATGATGGTTATCGCACGAAACAGCAGCATTTTACACCTAGCAGTGCACCTGCCCATCGCTTTTTCGCAACTTCCAAGTCTTCACCAGGCGGCTGCAGCTGCCCACTCAATAACTATGGCTTCTTTAGTCACGCCATTTTCTCGTTTGTACGCATGCGCGATCACTTAGCAACGATACATCTGACATTGACTCTATCAGCCTAATCAAACAATGCCGTCTTCTAGACCAGACTCTCGGCTTAAATTTCACTGAGACACTTCTTGTTGATCCTTCTACCTCTATTAGAGATCTGAAGAGACAGATAATCACCGCAGACTACACCCGAACTCTCAACACGTCTGAGCAACATGTCTCCCTGGAGTATGTTCTGAAAGTGGCAAACGGAGGCAGCTGGATGAGATTCTGGGATAACGCTCTAGAACATGGCCCTGAAGGGACAAAGGCCTCCCTTGCCATCTTAAACATCCTGAGCAAATCTGTATTCTCTGACCGTGCATGCCCTATCGACAACTGCTCATTCGTTGTACCTCGGGATACCCCTCTCTGTGATCATCTTCTGTCCACCCACCTCAACTTAACAAACTGCGCATCTCCTAAAGACCTGGTGGACTCTGTCATCTCCAGTTTGTCAGATCCTGAGAGTTTTGAAGTGGTACTGTCCACTGGCCGTGAACTCCTATGTTAACTCTGCCACTGTTTATTGTTTGCTACTTCGTACAGTTTTGTGTGTACACGTCTTTGTACTATATTTGTACGCGGCATTGTATGCCTCCCGTTACCGGGGTATCAATTACACTTTGACTTTGACTTTGATACGTAATTATTACTCGAGATCGCTGAATTAGAAGTGCCTTGCTCGAGTCGAACGAGGTACTTCATAAAACTGAGGTAAATTCTAATCTCTGTGCGTATATGTTACTACCTACTGTGTTCTGTGAGAGGGTGAATGCCTATCTAAAGACTCAATAATGTCACTACCGCTTGCTACTATCTAATAATTATGGTCTTCAGACAGGGAGCGCTGGTTTAGTATCCATCCAGAAAAGGGTCGACTTGAGATGCTTGGGTCTGATTCTTCAGCCAACGTTGGCAGTGTCATACTTATACCAAAGCAAGGGCCTGTGAGGACACTGACTTCTGCTCTGTGATGGCAAATTTCAGCTCAAACATGCGCCTGCTGCCAAATTTTTTTGGCCGAGGTTATTGACACCGATCGTCGGTGTCAACAATCGCCACAAATCAGCTATTGACACCGATTCGGTGTCAACAATCGCCACAAATCGTCTATTGACACCGACCAACGATTCATTTCACCTTTTGAGTGCTGAGATGCGTCGACGCGGTACGCACGCTAGCCTGGACTTCCTCTGCGATGGTTCCGCGCTGATCGTGCTCAGCTTGCTGGCACGGGCAGCGTACTGATGAGATTCACAATGGTATGCAGGAATGTTCGGGGAGTATACGATGCTACCGTACCGTACTGTCGCTAACGGCCTATAGGCCTCGCGACCCAGCACGGAAGTGCTTCGCGCATGGGTAGACTACTCTGAGCCATAGATGTTTACACAACATGTAGATGTTTACACAACATGTACATGAAAATGCAGGTCAATAAGAATAAAATAGTTCATGTGTCTTTACATGTAATACACCTCCATTCTTCAGGTAACACAGCATCTTGTTCTAGTCCTATACACAGTTAAAGTGGTACCATTTCATGCACTCCGAGCATTGTACCATGCTGTCTCCTGTGTGCGGAAGGGGCAATATACTTTCTTCATTACTACCGAGTGTGGAAAAGGATCAACATCCTTGCTTTCAGACAATGAAGAAAGTGTGACCTGAACTGTGCTTGGAACCACCTACTTGCTGTTGCACCTCAGGAAAAGGTGAGATAGATGTAGGTTTGATGCAGGTTCAGCAATGAAGCTATCACTCCTTAGTACTGAGTGGGATGTCTCCAGTGTGCACACTGTGATAAACCTGCTGTTCTTCTTCGTCACACAGATCCAGTAGGAATGGTGACAGTTCAATAGCTGCACAAAGTCAACATCGTGCACTTGAAATGTGCATGTATCACTCCCCAACATCTTGTAGCCCTGATTCATTAGGGAACTTTTCCTTCGTCAAGGTTTGCCCAGCATTGATTAATCTCTCAATAATAAAGTCTTCAGAATAACAACATCAGACTGCAGGAGTTTCTCGCCAGAAATTTGTAGACAAACTTGTCCCTCACTGACACATTCCTACTGCCTTCTCCCTCCTCATTCGGATTCGATTTGTAGCTGTCCTAGGTTGAACTGTTATACTCGCCTCCTTTGACTTTTGGAGCCTCATGGGAGTCATCTCTTCCATCTTCACATGGTGGTTCTCTTTTCTGTTTCATTTAGCCTTGGTGTTCTTTGAAGGCCACAACTTAGAAGAGTGTTTAGGTCTACCTTTGCACTTAATATGCGGCTTGAGCTTGACATTTCTCGAAGCACTGAAAGCTGAAGACGATCCTGTATTGTATGTGTGTGTGTGTGTGTGCAGGTTGACATGTGTGTGCATGTGCGCATATGTGTGCATGTGTGTGTAATGAGACATGTATGATTGCACTGTGAATGTACATATGCACAGAGAATGCATCACTCATGCAAGCATAATTAGTAGGTGTGGCCTCATGTAATAGGCTGGCCACGTAGCTAGTTACGTTGGAAGAGTTCACAGAGGTAGTGTATTCGACTTCCGTAGATTATTGTCGACACAAACCGAAGAACAAGAAATGGGGCTAGCAAAACACATGGTGCCTGGGATTTAAACTTACTTCAAGGGTGCCACAGTCGGCATGTGCAATGCTGCATCCCCATGCGCACTGAGCTGAGGTCCATATATAGTACCATCAAGGGGATCACGTGGTACTGCAGGATATCGATCGGTGTCAATAGCTCGTTCGTGGCCGTTATCGACACCGATGATCGGCGTCAATAGTCACTGCGAATTTTTTTTACATAAACAAGTAATAAAAAACATTTGAAAATGTAACAGGATGTAGGGATACCAGAACGGCAAAAAGTAAGGAAACAAGGTAGGGATGATCGCACAAAACAGTGAAGTATACAATCCCCCTACATATCTTTTTTCATTATACACGTATATGGAACAAGATCTCTGTAGGGGGGGTTGTATACTTCACTGTTTTGTGCGATCATCCCTACCTTGTTTCCTTACTTTTTGCCGTTCTGGTATCCCTACATCCTGTTACATTTTCAAATGTTTTTTATTACTTGTAGTATAAGGATTGTTCTGTACATTGGAGGGCATTTGTGTACTTTTGGACACAACATTTATATTGCACTTTTCACATTACAGGTGAGTGGTACACAGCACTTCAGTCAAACCTCATGGGAGAAAATTGGTCATGGCTACCCATTCAGGAACCCCTGATGCGAAGTTTCAAGAAAAATCGGATGATGACAGCGAGCGCTGGTTAAGAATGCAGCAGCGGACCAGCGTAAGAGAGAGGTGGCCACATGCTCAAGAGAAACCCAGTGAGCTCCCAAACCAGCCACTAGTGAGGAGTGGTGTAACAAGAAGCAGTGGTGCAAAATCACAGGATGGCAACAGGTCAAAGCAGTTGCCCCATCATACCACAAGCAAAGTGAATGAAACTTCAGGCAGAGTTGGAGCAGAAAGTAAGACCATGGTTCCAGCACAGGTAGAGACCACACAGAGCAGTACTCTGCCCCAGACAACCCCTCGCGTACGACAGATACCACAGCTGGCCCCAAACCAGGAAAGCAAGGACTTGGAGATCAATCCTCGCCAGCAGGCCAACAAAATTTACAGGTGGTCATACACTGCACCAGCAGAGGCCACACAGAGCAGTACTCGGTCCCGGGCAAGCTCTCACGTACAGAAGATGCCACAACCGTGCCAGCAGCCCAGCAAGAATAACAGGTGGTCAGTTTCCATACCGGTAGAGACCCCAATCAGCAGTACTCTTCCCCAGACAAGCCGTCAGACACCACCGCCAACTCCAACTCGTGTTGTCTCCAAACCTCCTGCTGAGGCACAACTCAACACAACACAAACACACATTGATGGAAAGCATTCTACCACCGAGTCACTGGAGGTTTGTACAAGCGTGCATTCCTACAAGTAGAGATATAGCGATTCTGTAAAGTCCTGAGTGGTTGGGTGTATCCATGCCCAGTGTATTAGCTCGCGCACCAACCAAATAAATATTTCAAGAAGTTTGAAACAGACGTTGGTATAATTCTACTCATGTACATGTAATTACCCTTTTTGCTTGCCACCTGGGGTCAATTTTGTGTTTGGTTACCATTAGCAATGGTCTGACCTGAGGGTGCCAGGTCCACTTTTCAGTTAAAATGACTGTAGTATTGGGAACAAGCCACTATATTATATCCTGCCACAATATCACATTCATCTGCCTGTCTGAAGGGTCATACTCAGGTGAATGGCTGCATTCATTACGCAGGCATGAATCCAGGTTAAATCATTTCTGTCCGTCTGTCTGTCAGTTCATCAGCTAGTCTGTCTGTCAGTCAGTCTGTCCGAAAATGCTTCAAGCAGGTTAGCTAAGGCATTTAGAGGGTTCATAGTGAGTACAAACAATGGACAATAATTATTAGTCTGAAGCTAATCCCAAAGTAAACCACTATCCTGGTGACCATGCACTCTGCTAAAATGGTCATTTTAACCACAGAGTGCACGGTAGCTTATGTAACCATTGTTACTGAAGGGGATAGTGTTCTACGTTGGGATTAGAAATTGCATAAGGCAACTTGGGAGTAAGCTAACCCCCCCTCCCCTCCCCCCTTCCCCCCCCCCCCCCCCCCCCCCCCCCCCCCCCCCCCCGCCCCTGACATACACCAGCACAATTCCGTGTACAAAGTATTTGTGTACTACTTTTAGTGGCTATAGCCATGTGATTCAATCTATGCAGCCCTGTATCCACCAAGGGCTGATAGTAATGGTAGAAGAAAGAAATATTATTGTACGTTCAATTAATAATCATGGTTTTTACTTCACCCACGAATACCACGTAACTTCACTTTAATACACTTCTGATTTGACCGGCATCTGGAGATACTGAACCATAAAACTGTACTTTTATTCTCTAGAGGGACCTTCACGGGTGCACCAGCCAAGAAGTAAGGTAAAGACCACGCAAAGCAGCACCTGGCCCCAGATAACTTCTCCAGTACAAAAGATACCACATCAAGCTTCAATACCTAATACCCTCCCACCTCCAGCCAAGGCACATCCCAGCACCACATGACAACTTACTGGTTTCACCACTCAGCCACCAGGTTATTCGCCATCTACTCATGTACAGTACAGCTCCTCACATTCAGAGGTTTGTCAGCATTATCAGTAATTACGTACCCCTTCTTTGAAATTATATTAACCGTGGGATTAAATTGCCCATTGATTGAATAACCAATTCTGTGTGTATATTATCAGCCATGTAGAAGTTGAAGACTATCTCTGCACACTTAAGGACAGCACAAGCCATGGCCATAAACCGATTGAAAACAAAAAGCATGTTCTTGTTGCTGAATGATTGGAGATTCTTGAGACTATAAGTTTGGCCACACCCCTTCCTCACATGAGACAGGGGATCCGATATGTCCCATGAATTAATGTATCTTCAGGACTTGGAAATTTAGGAAAACGTCCTTGAGAACAAACGTTTTAATGCTAAGGACACTCTTCGGGTTTATTAATTAGATTTCTGTCATGTGTGATTCTTGCACAAGCTAAGTGATTGAATTCCCATTCGACTTGGACAGCATGATTATCACGTGACATGTGCGTTATTTGGAATGAGCCATGTGCCACCCACCTATATGATATGGGCGGTCTTTAATCTGTAGCCGTGAGTATGTGCTGGTGGATGCAATCAGAGTCTGCCCAGGTACAGCTGACCTGGGCCGCCATGATTCACCAGCTACCGGGAGTGTAGTTTTCACTCGGTAATTAACTGCACTTATCACAAGCAGCATAAACTATGTTGTGGCCGACGTATGACTCCCTCACTTGACCTAAATGTATATTATTGTACATCCACAGGACTTGGCTCAGTTTTTCACACAGGTGACAACACTGATCACTGAGGTGGAGCAGCTGCGTAAAGAGAATTCAGACCTACACGGAGAGGTAGGGGCACATGAGGTAGCTATAGCTGATTTTTGTGCAAACCTGCTTTTGTGCAAAACAGTCGAGTGTTTCTGCTCAAATGTCATGGAAAGTTTATTCCCTTGCCTGCTCAACTTCATTCTGTGCATTCTGTGAATTCTCGAGCTCCTTCAACGACTGCTGGTAGCGATCTTCCAGCTTCACAGACTGAAAGGAAATTAGGTAGCTATGCATGTATGGTGCTGCAACTGGAGATCATCATGCATTCGGGACTGTGTCAGTTGATAATTACTAATATAGTCTGTTATCAATATGTAGCAATACAAGGTGCAGGACAGCTATGAATGCAGCTTTTGTGTTCCCAGTTGGCCAACATGCTACAACCTGTAGCTAGGTGATCTCGCATATGTGTGGGTAAGACCTCACTCTTGACTGGCCGATGAATTTATCCATCGAGTAATATTGTCCACTAGGTGTATACTATAGAGGCGGCAAAGCCGCCAATCAGTGTTGCAAATGTTGATCAGTGGTGTGCAAAGCGTGCCGAAATTTTATTGACCTACTTTCCGGTGTACAATATAAAGCACACTCGGCTCAGTAGGATGAAATGAGTCAAAGCAGCCCCCCTCGGCAGCATTCAGCATTGCATTCACAGCAGACGTATAATTACACTATTATCCTCCGTATGCATGTCAGAAGGTCCTGGCTGACATAAGCCTGATGGTGAGTGGTGATGGTTCAGGGTTGCCTGTCTCAGGCAGGTGATGGCATTAAAGGCTGTCATCATCAGATCTGCTGCTCATGTCTGGGCGACCACAGGCACAATACGAAAATTTAAAACTGTCAACTGAGAGAAGCTCAAGCTCAGCAGGCACATTTCTCTTTACTCTGCAGCAGTATGTAGCAATTGAATAAATTCGGGGCCAACATTATTTTTTCTTTTGGGGGGTGGGGTGCAAAGTGCACGAGAAGCATATGCTGTAACCAAAAATACAATCGTGGGACTGAATCTCTCAGAACGAAGACTGGATCATATCAATATAATAAAACAGTAGTTACTCACTCTTTTTCATTGTCAAAAACAACCACAATCATCCTGGCAGCCCTGAACCAGATAATCACTCTTGCTGTACATGTGCGCATGCACATGGGTTAAACATCTGACGTGGTCAGTAATTCCTGACATGATGCTGTTCTACGAGATAAACTAAAGAATCCATGAATAAGTCAGTGCGGAGTGTATACATGTATCGTAATATTATACTGTATGCCGGACAATGGTACGAATAGAACTATTGGTTAGCGTCACATAGCAACCTGAACCAATCTCAAATTTCAACTGCATGGGAATGAAGTTAAGGGATCGCCATGCCATCAATCTTGAACGTGTTACTGTGTAGAATTAATGCCAGCAACATTAATCCCTACTTGTTTGTAGTGATGCTGATTATCCTACGGCAACCTTTGAGTTTAAAGGTAACCTCCTCCCTATTCAGTTGTCACGCCAGTTGGCAGAGAAAGATGCCCTTCTGCAAAAGCTCAGGCCGAACAGCTGCATCTGAGCCAGCAGGCACAAGAGAAAGATCGATCCATACGCACCTTGCAGACTGAAATGGACAGTTTGACACAACAGGTACAAGATCAAAGGTCTACACTCCAACTACAATCCCAGTGGTCTCCCCAAAGTGAATTCTGGGAAGTTCCACGCGATGAAATCTGTCTGAACATGCAGAAACTTCTTGGAACTGGAGCTTGGGGCTTCGTAGTGGAGGGCACATTTCGAGGTCAGCCAGTGGCCATAAAATGCTTGCACGATCTGATTCGAGTGCCAGAGTACATTGAGATGATTCGTAAAGAGATTGGCATCATGGCACAGATTCGACACCCAAACCTCGTTCTGCTCATAGCTGCTGTGATTGATGCAGAAAACGATCCCCTCATTGTTACAGAATTGCTTGATATATCACTCCGCAAGGCCTATGAGAAAAATCTTCTTCAACTTCCCTGCAAATTAAATATCTTCAGAAACATTGCATCAGCTCTCAACTACCTTCATCTTCACCATCGAGGAGAAATCATCCACAGAGACGTTAGTTCTGCCAATGTCCTTTTGGAGGCCAAACCAAACAACCAATGGAAAGCCAAGCTCTCTGATTTTGGTTCTGCTAAACTCGCAATTGAAGCCAAGACCACAGGCCCTGGTGCACCTGTGTATGCGGCCCCCAAAGTCCGACGGGAGACAGGGATTCGTCAAACAGGAAAGTTGGACGTCTATAGCTACGGGATTCTCCTGTGTGAAGTGACCTTGGAGCAATTCCCAATAGAGAAGAAGATACCAACCATGATGCAACTGATTCACGCTTGGTGGGCCTTCATGCATGGTCTCATTGCTTCTTGCATACAAGACCACCCTGACAACCGACCCGCAATGTCTCAGGTGCTGAGTGAACTTGACGAGATTCAACCATGAGAGTATAGCTACGTGCTAAACTTTTTCTAAACTATACATCTTAGATCTTACCATGAGTCTTATACCTGTTGCCTTGTTTAATGATTGCATTGTGATTTTGAGTAAGGATATTGTGGAAGTCCTGTCCTGGCCCTATAGTTCAGTTAGTTATGGAGAACAATCATTTTTTGTATAGTTGCACCTGCTAATTTCCTTTATTGATTTCAGTGCGCACGTTTGCAATATTTGGTAACATCACAACTGGAGGTAAACATGGGTGACAGGTCATTATTGTGTGATACCGGTACATCCTCATAAAAGGGCCAACTATACCGCACTCTTCCAATTGTACATTTCACTTCCATTCACTCTTTGAGTATTAGCATGCAAGAACATGGTAGCACAACCACACCGTCATTTTGCTCACTCCATTATGTAGATGGTTACTTGGAAGTTGTTGGACTTAGCTGAAATTACTCAACATAAACGGCAGCCAAATGAGCCCATGGGAATACCCATAAGCCCAACTTCATACCTAATCCAAGATACCTAGCATAGTACGTATAGCTACTTAGCTCAAACATTTGGTTAAATTTTCACCAAGGTCCAATTAAGGTGATCAGCATAAGTGGATGCCAAATCAACCCATTGTAGCACATGCATGCAGACATTAGTGCAACATCTTCGCAATGCTGTTCATATAGACAGTAGGTTGCAGCGAACCCGTAAACTTCGAATTCCCCAAAAGGACATCTCGTTTAACATGCAGAATGCATGTTTTCTTGGCACACAACCATGGAGGCATAGGAACACCAAATATCTCATTCCCATCAGGCAGCAAGGTGGCTGATGTCCCTCTGTTGGTGTGATCGTAGAGTCTACTCAAAGTCTAGGAGACAGAACTTTGGGAAACATGTCATAGAGTCTACCGATGGGTGGGGCTAGCTAGCTGCAACGGTTAATGACGTCATAAGGGGAAATCCCGTAAACAAACATGGGCGGTTCATAGATAGCTAAGCTAGCTGAGCGTCGCGATGAAGAATTGCTCAAAGCTGCTCACATTCTGATCTGATCGTGGAATTCTGAACAGGTATATATGGTGGTAAAACACTATGACCTAGCCATAAGTTTGGTGGTTAGTGTCATGCATAATTTGATACGGGGTGGACCACTTGTAGGTGTTCATGGGAAATACACGAGGTCAGTATAGATGTCTTATATGTATGACATAACCTTCCGAGCTCGAGGCGAAGCCGAGGAAGGTTGTGTATACTGACTGTACGGTGGCCCTGGAGGGCTTATCTACAACGTACAAAGTACGATCTACAATCCACGATCCACAATCAACAGAGTGCGAAGGTCCATCTGCTATCTACAATCAGCGATCCGTTGACTGAGCTTCATTGCATTGCTCTCAAGACTCCTGTGCAGGAGCCATCGGCATTTATGTATGATGTAATAGCATGGCCCTGTGATCTAGTAGCCTCGTTCCCAGGCCGTGTGGGAGGAGAGAAGTCTTCTCTCCTCCCACGCGGCCTGGGAACGAGGCTAGTGATCTCTGTAGAGGGATTACAGAAATCAGTGTACACTCCTGTGCAGTAGTCACAACCTGCATGTATGTAAGAGATAATAGCAAGGCCATGTGATCCCTGCGGAGGGACTATAGAAATGCTGCTGGGTCAGTGCACATATAATCCCTCTGCAGGGATCACAGAGCCTTGCTATTATATGTATACATGCAGGTTATGGCTCCTGCACAGGAGTCTTGAGAGCAATGCAATGAAGCTCAGTCAACGGATCGTTGATTGTAGATAGCATACGGACCTTCGCACTTTGTTAATTGTGGATCGTGGATTGTAGATTGTACGTAGATAATTTGGCCCTACAGGGCCACCTTATGACCGAGTGTTTTTCCCGTGAACACCTAGCTACAAGTGGTGTTCTAAATGGCTTGTATCCCTACAACTGCTGCATTTGTAGGTAATTAGGCTTGCGGAAATTATGCCCGGAATAATAAAAGAATAATAGGTAGCACAAAGAATGAAGAATATTTCCGGAATAATCGGTGAGTTTACCGGGGGAAAAACGGATTACCATGCACGTGGCGGAAATGGCTGCTAGAGCAGCAACTATTCGTCGGAGAAAGGAGAGTGTAGCCAATCTACTAGCTCTCTACTAGATAGGCTCAAGTTCCCAGAGCCCTCTGAGTTAGCTAGGAGGTGTGAAGTTAAAGCTAACCCTCTGGTTCGAGTGAAGAGAAGCCATCGACGGTCTTTACAAGTCACACTTACTCTATCTTGCCAATGCAACGCATGAAGGAGTTCCCTGACGAAAGTCTCACGGTTTCTGGGAGTGGTTTTTCATTGAGAATAATAGGTGGCTGTCTTGGGAATAATTTTTTTTCTAGGAAGAATAATAGGTAACTTTTTACGAATAATAGAATAGAATAATTAATGGGCAAAATTTTGGGAATAATTTCTGCAAGCCTATAGGTAATGCTTCATTTTCTGACAGCTAGTGAGCTGTTGCACTTGCATGGGTTGGGGTTTATCTATACCCACGTAGCTGGGGTTCAAACGTGCATGCGGCACCTTGAACTGCCCACACAGTGGAATACAAGCTATTGTGCATTCTAGATGTAGATATGCCGAATCGTCACTAGTGGTACTGTCTACAGTTAGTCTCATTCCCAGACCCAAACAAGCCCAGCGAGGATTGCTTGCAGTGTCACTCGTGAGGATCACTTGCATATCGCTCACGATCAGTGATATGGCAAGCGATCCTCGCTGGGGTTGTTTGGGTCTGGGAACAATACTAGTTTACAGTGTATAGTCACAGTGAGTTGAAGAGCAGTCGAAAGTTGGCAAGGTTTACAGCTTCTTGCATTTCTGCAATCACAAAGTAATGAACCCACTGTCCTTTTGGCTCTCGTGAAGAAGTGGTTGTGTAGATTTTTAGTCTTCCACAAGCAATGCAGTTGTGATGAGTACCCGTGGCCTAGATAATTTTTTTCGTTACCTATTTTTCTTTTCTGTTCATAATTTGTACCTATTTTGCTTTTCATCTTACCTATAGCTATTTTGCTTTATGTGCCGTCGGTAATATTGTGATCATTTTCCACCAAACAAAAAAGTATGTGTAGACGCTATTAATAGAGCACTACATGTGCTTATTTTTAAAGCCCACTACATAATTATTATACCTTCTTCCTGATTAGGAGGATATGCAGTGGGAAATATGTACCTATTTGCTTTTTGTGGCTAAAATATTTACCTATTTTGCGGGTGGAATTTTCATTGCTTTCAGCTACCTATTTTGCTCATAATTATGTTGGGGCAAATTTATCAAGGCCAAGCGCGCATTGGGTAGAAGTAATGCATCCCTCCACCTCCCCCTTCCTTCTCCCTGTTCCTCCTTCCTCTCCCAACTCCCCCATCCACCTCTTCACCCCCTCTCCCCCCATTTCCCCCTCTCCTCTCCTCTCCCCCTCCCCATCCACCTACCCCTCCTGTCCCCCTCCCCCTCCCCTCCCCCTCCCCCTCCCTCCCCTCCACCGTCCCTCCCCTCCCCCTCCCCCTCCCCCTCCCCCTCCCCCTCCCCCCTCCCCCTCCTCCCTCCAACACCATTTTTGTCTCAGCACCGAAGTGCCGAGACACAGTGCTGGATGCGTAGGTACGTACGTGGTACGTGGTACGTACGTCGCTTTTCGCAATGCGCCCGCGCAAGTGCTGCATGCATGCTCTACACCCTTAATAGGGTGTCAAACGTATTTATAACGTGCAAGTAGATCTTCAAATATGATTATGGGTTTGCATGGCTGCTCATGAATCCTCTTACCAAGACTGCTGCTACGTAGCTCTAATACTTAATTCAGGACAATGAATACTCACCCATCCAGTGTGCTGCACTCAGCCATCCCAAGTGCATACTAAAGCTCACTCAGCTCTAGCTAGCTAGCTAGCTATAGGCCTATAGATAAGTGCTGAAAGAATTGGCCAAGGTGTTGACTAAACATCAAGCCCAGACACGACCATACTGCTTTCACCCTTTGTCCTGACCCACCCCTTGCTCACACAGAACCTCCAAGGATATTGACGCTCACTTAAGCTGAAAGTCTCATAGCTAACAGATTTTGCAGTCATAATAAAGGGTTAAGCAGCTGCCATGTCCTCTGCATGATTCTAGCTGATACCAAGTCGTGCCGAGACACATCAAGTCTTTTAAAGACTCACTTGTTATCATGTTGCCTGGATTTTAGTACTATCTATTGCTTGCTTGTTTAGTGATAATTGATGTGGACTTGGGTTCCGTGGTCACCTTGACAAAGCCAGGACAAAGAGACCAAGAAACAACCAGATATGGCAGAGGGGCAGAGACGACCTCGTGTTACCGGGTACTACCAGAGGAACAAACCTGAGGAGCCCTCAGCCAAAGCCAGTGAGACAGTAGGCATGGTAAAACCTCCGGGTGGAGCCAGAAGAGAGGGCGGTACTCCACACAGTCAGCAGCAGGTGGAGGATGCAGAACTAGAGGAGGACTGGGAAGAGGTTGAGCATGAAGACCTGAAGAAGCTGCAGGTACGTAGTTCGTTATTGTTGCAGTCAACTGTCTGTAATATGTAACAGTTAGAGCCCGGTCGCCAGGGATTTGTGGGTAAACCGACCGAGTCCGAGGGCGAAGCCCGAGGACAAGGTCGGTTTACGTTGCCATGAATCCCTGGCGACCGGGCTCTAACTGTTATATATCCCATCTGATTGAATCTCATCGTCGGCACCGTTCGACTGTGTAAATACAAGGCTACCTTGGTAACGATAGATTCGAGAAACTGCAGCCATGGCCTGTTCTTTCTCTCCCTCCTGCCGTGGCATGTGAGAGTGGACTGACTGTGCATGAAACTCCGCCCTTGGTGAAGGCTCCACCTCCAGCTCTGTTCGTGGTCCTAGCCCTGCCTCGCTCACAGCCCCTCCTCGTTTATTGGAGTTTGTGAATGACGACGAACTTTCCAATGACTTTCAACCTCTTAACAAACTGGCAAGGTCGCTCGTTACTGCCTCCTTTGAGCTCCGTCGCATCCAAGACCATAATTATCCATATGACTATAGCTATAGCTATTTAAACCTTGAACTGTAAAAAATCATACATTGTGCAACAGTTTGCGCATGCACGCGTTCAATTGCCACAGGGAGGAAAATATGACCATAACCGTCCTGTGTGGTTACCCTGAGGGAGAAGAAACAGAAAACAGAGGAAACATTCCTATGTCGTCCCTGACTCATAACTATAGTTGAAGCTCATTATTAAATATGCACGTGACCTTTGAGATGATGCCTCAGCAGGCTAGGAAGCAACTTGAGACAGAGCTGGAACAACCCTTCGTAGCTTTGGTGGCGTTTGCTGTCTCTATACAACTGTTTTGATCAGTCCAGAGTCCAGTCCAGGTTTACACTTACCCTACATTAACTCACAATGTAGCTAACCCTCATATTCCATGCATGCAGCATGAATTGCACTGTGCCGAGGGTTTGCACTTCAGTGCCTTCATGTATCCTGTAATAGAGCAGTTTCATGTTACGCTAAGTGATGTCTGGTATGTCAAGTCTATTCTCTGGATATTGGTACAAGGTTTGGGTGATGATCGATTCGAAGGTGGGACAACTTTTGCTGCTTACTCATGGTCTCAGCAACTACATCAGACTCAGAGAATGTTTACATACCATCATCCATGATGGTCAGCACTGTGGGTAGTAGTTGTGTAAACCCAGTAGTAGTATAGTGTATGGATTACCTAATCACATTCCCAAACCTCATTTTGCTACAATTTGCCACGCAAAGTACATACACAGCTACATACTTTATAAGAATGCCACATATCAGCAGTGCTCCACATCTTTACCTATATTGTAGGCTGGACAGTCAGGCAAATCATTATCGCAAGTGACTCCTGCCATGCAAGAGCCAAAGTGTGAATGTCCACCTGCGAGTTCTGGGCCTGCATCCACTCTGTCAACAGACAGCGAAAGATTTTCCAGCCCGTATAGTAGTCTCTCGGAGAGTTTAGGTGAACATCGAGGTCTTGAAACTGGTACCTTTCTCTTAATGAGGCTGCAACAGGAAAATGCAGCCAAAGTTGACACCATCAATAAGCTTGAACGAGATGTAAACCAACTTAAGAAGAGGCTTACGTATGCAGAGCAGTTGGAGGAGGAGCTCCTCCTGCTTACCACAAATGAAAGTAAGCTCGAAGAAGAAAATCAGATATTGAGGAGAGAAGTTGATGCATTGAAACGTAAAGCCAGTCTCAGTCGTCCTCTCACTCGAAGCTATGCACATGAGCAAAAGACGCAAGAAGTACAAGGGCGTTATGAAGAGCAGTACCACGAGGAACTGGAGGAAAATAGTCGGCTGCGAGGGAAGATCTCCCAGTTAGAGAAAGAGATACAGGGGCAAGAAGAAGGCACCACCCGTATTGATGAGGTGGATGATCCAGGTCTGAATGTGGAGTTGAGAAGGAAAGAGCGACATGTCCACGCTTTGAAAGCCCAGGTGGAGTCCCTGCAGCAGTACGCTAAGGGCCAGAGCAAACATGTACTGCAACTGAAGCAGGAACTCCAAGCTGTTAAGGTCAGCATTGTTTGAGAAGGAATCTTGCCTAGATCCAAGACCATATTATGCTCTTCTTAACCTCACCACTATTGGATAGCTTGAATTACATGCCATGGACGTGATGTTCACTCACAGGTGACTGGAGAGGAGATTGACGCATCTTGGAGGGGAATGGTTGACCAGCTTGAGGTAAGTGGGCACACTTTGCCACCGTTTTAAATACCATGTTGATGTTTTGTGTAACCAACGTTCCTATCTTTGTCAGCTATGTACGTATACACCTAATTTGAAAGAAAACAAGTCTCCACTTCATTGCTCATTGTTGCTACCGTAGTTGCAGTTAATTTCGCGGTGGGGAAATTTTCGCGGTATTCGCGGATGAAGTAAGACCGCGAATATTAAACCCGCGAAATATATTTCCACAGCTAGCGCTAGGCATAACAGTTACTGTCCTTCGTGTTCCTGGGCTCACGCTCACACAGTAGCTCTTCCCCGGCAGTTGCTTCGCTGTAGACGTGGTAGCCACGCATACTAGTTCGATCGCTCCATCAGCACGATCGCACATGTCAATAGTAAGTTATTACGAGCGGAATTTTTTTTTTCGCGGAAGTAATCAGCGAAAATTTCTCACCGCAAAATATTTGTGTGTCACGTTTAGTGGCTAGACCGCGAAATTTTTGGCACGCGAAATAATCGGCAACTACGGTAGTATTGAAGATTCTATAGCTCCTTCTTAACTTTTAGCTGATGAGCCTAATTTGGAGAAGGCAGACGGTTGTTGCATAGGTAATAGGGTTATGGCCTTCACCCTGAAGAAGAATGAACAGCAGTGTAGCCTTGAGTGCCAGCTTTCCAAGTTCGAATCCTCATACCATGGTCTACTTACTGTCTTAAAAATGACTTGTGTACGTACAAACCCAGCACTCTTTGCAAGAAATGTTCCACTTCTTCACGCAGAACCTTCCGATTCTTGGAATAAGCCTTCTGATTTGCAGCAAAGCCTCACCACAAATGCATATCGGAAAATTGTTCCAAAGGTCGATGTCATATTTAAGTCCAAATTTTTTTCTCCATGTGATTTTCAGTCTCTAGAACGTATAATACCCTAATATCTGTTTACTGGCGTTGCTGGGCTCAATACTGCTCCCACATGTAATTTCAGCTGTACTAAGCAGATATGTGACTTAACCACACCCACCAATTAATGAAATTGCAATCAAGTCTCCCGAGAAATGCCAACCTGCCGTAGCTAAAAAACGGACCATGAACGCTGGAAATGGAGGCCTACAAGGCAAGACAGCTACTTTCTAAGTCCATTTATGCCAAAAACAATGGAAACCAAGTGCCAATTGACCATGACCTTTCTACCGCGGAGCCCAGACTGGCCTGTTTGCACCCTTCTGGTGCACCCACCCACCTCCCCATGTCCCGCCCTTTCTGCTCACACAGAATCTATCTCTCAAGGACATTGCCAGAATTGCCATTATGAAGCTATTAGTCTCATGACGACATTTGGCACTATGGGTCCTATTTAATTAGCTAACCTAATTTAGTGTCAGACTGTGTCAAGTATAAGCACAAGCTGTTGTGCTCCTTGATGGATGGGTGTGGTTAAAGTCATGGACGTGTAGAGGATTGCTGCATAGTCATGTGTGTGGAGTTTTGGAGGCTGAAAACCGGACAGAACTGGTAGGTTTAATACATGCATAGGCTAAAAGTGATCTCCAGGGAAAAAGAATTCATCCGTGAATGGGTTAAGATGCAATTGGAAAAGCAAAACGTAGTCCTGAAGTTAGCTACCTAGTATTGAAATCCTCTAGTCAATCTTTATATATGTCTGACCTGTTATCGCAAATTAGGAAGAGAACAGGAAGCAGTCCCTGGATGTGGGTCGCTTATACCGAGACAAGAAGTTCTTGGAGAAGTCATTGGAAGCTGCTATGGCCAGAAATGAGAATTTAGAACCACTTGCTCAAAAACTGCAGGTTAGCCATCACTCTTTGTGCAGTATTGAATCTGTATGAAGGAACCGTGACACTGAAAGAGATGGAGTACTATATATTGCACTAGTGTATTCATATAGAGGGGGCGGGGCACACTGGGATCCCCCCTCCCAGCATGATCGACACACAATATAAGGGAAATGTGGGTATTTCGGAATGGAGGGAATTCGGAGCGCCTATTATTTTGGTTGAGCCAAGTCTTCTCCTGACTGGAGCTGTTAATAGACATTGCCAGCAGCTGAATGCACCAAGGAACTATGAAAATTCCTGTCTGTCCGTGCGGCGATGACGTAAGCGCAGTCATTAATGCGTGAATCGACTGCAACAACAATTTGATGTAGCTTGACCACTAAACTAGCTGCTTCCCCCCAGTTGCGGGCTAAACTAAACTCAGTAGGTACTAAGCTAGTCTACCAGCATATAAGTTATACCCTCTAGCTACTGTGCCTTTGCAATTGCGGTGGGGTGTTCCGAATTGCCTGCAGTAGGGTAGCGTAAAATTGTAGCTATTAATTTTTGTGCATCAGTACAGCAGTGATATCCGGTTTGAAGTTAGTGCACTAGAAATTTTTTCTGTACCATTGGTAACTTGTACCCAAGAGTAAGCTAGTTGTTGCTAGAATCCCTGAGGCTTGGGTGTTCAGTAATACCCCCATTTCCCTTATGAAAATGTTCAAAAACAGTCAACATATAAATGCCTTTATGACAACTTACCATTCAAGTGTTTTCCTGGCCATGAAGACTCCCAATGTCGTGAACAAGCCATGTGAAAGTACCACACCAGAAAGTCACCAAACCGCCGAAATCGTTCTTCTTCTTCTTCATTGTCAGATGGGCTAGTTCAAAACCGCCTGACTCCCTGATGACGGATTTTGCACAAAAACAGCAGCTTTTTACACCGAGCAGTGCACGACCCCATCACTTTTGCACAACTTTGCAACAAACAGTATGACAGTATTTGGGCTCAGCTGTAGAAAGGCCTTAGTTGGTACTGGGTGGGCCACTTCCTCCATGAATGGGCTTAGAAACATTCCTCCATCCTTGTAGGGCCTCCATTTAATTCTGGCATTAAAGGTTGTGGATAGGTGGTCATTGGCCGAGAGCCGTGACTGTTGATGAGTGGGTGCAATTAGAGTCACTAGTTTAATACACTGCTTCCATTTTATATCTTGGGAGTAATTGTAATTTCAGTAACACAAATGTAGTAGCTGGAATGTGTCTTTATATGTGCACTACCGTTCTCATATGCAACCAACTGTAGACTGAACTGGAAGACGTGATCCAGAAAGAAGAATCTGCTCGAAAACAGCTTGAATCGATTGGAGGAAGCAGCAGAAAGGCCTTTCTGAAATGTCAGCAACTAGAGGCAGAGAACAAAAAACTTTCTGAACAAATGAAGAAGCTGAGTGAATTGAGTGCTGACAGTAATGCACTAAGTAATGATTTAAAGGCCCACATCAGGAAGCTAGAAGAAGAGAAGGAAGCTCTGCAGAATGAAGTACAGATTGCAGGGACTACGGTATGTTTTCCCTTAGCAGTGATTGTGAGTGTCTACATTCAGAGATTCATGTGATTTGACAGAGGTTATCCAGTTAACCCTTTCCAGACCATATGACTGCAGGCCATTTTTGTGATGTTTGGCTCAAGTGGGCATAGAAACACGCCATCTCACCTTGTAGGGCATCCATTTTCGCGTTCTAGGCCCGTTTTTGAGGTTGGCATTTCAGAGGTCGAAATTAAGATGACATGTTCAGCGGTCAAATGTCCTAGCACATTACATTTTGATTGGTCATTTACAAAATATGCTAAGTCATGCCTGTCACCAAACATAAATCAAAAAAGCATGAAAGTGTGTTCTCCAAGCTAGATTCAGATCCATGTTGGTGGTGTGTATGTGTATTGGAATTTGGTTGACTAGAACTTATGCATAATTACACTCCTGGTAGGGGATTAATTATCCAAAAAAAATAAAAACCTCCTGGGCTCAGTGGAGGACATGGAGAGATTCTGACTACACCATCATCATTCTAATTTTTGACTGACCCAAGCATACAATAGTTATGCTGAAACTCACCTTTGTGGTGGAGTTATGACCCTAACCCTAATCCTAACCCTAAATTTTGGCCTCTTTGTGTGGGTGGATTTTTTTTTTTCGTTCCGGATCCGCTGGGAATGAGACAGCTACGTGTGCAATCCAGTTGCGCCTATGCCCGACCGGCAACCTTGGAGCTGTAAGTACGAGTTGGTGGATGCAATCAGAGTCTGCTCGGGGTGAGAGTAATACCGGAGTACCATTCTGAACGGTGAGCTTGCCCTGCCGGCGAGATGCACCTGGTCCAATTACCAGTACTAGTAGTGCGGTGGCTATTTACGAATGACCTAGCTACAACGGTTCTGACTAAACAGGCCCGTAGGGAGGAGGGGTTCGAGGGGGTTCGGACGAACTGATGATTATGTGCTGGAACATCTTGGTGATGGAGATATGAGCGCTTTTGCCTCGCCGTTAGTCACCATTGCGCGTGCTCGAGCACTCCATTGACTTCCGGTGGCAGTACCATTCTTAGGAAAGGCACACGAAGATTCTGACCACACGGCCGTGATCACTGATCGTTCACTGACGCTTACATGCCGAAACTCACCGTGCTGTCTAAGTTGTGAGTGCTGTATTGGTTGCCATTGCTCGCGATCGACTGAGCGTGGTTGCCACGTGGCATGTGCGTTAATTGGAACGTTTGCGATACTTAGATTGCGCGACGGCAAGTCGCAACCGGGGTTGCAACGCGGCTGCTTTATGAATGGGTACTTGAGAGCACTCTAAATCTTCCCTATATAGCGCTATAGCTATCATGGTACTCACTGATGTGTGATAATTGGAATGAACTGTCACAATTAGCTTGTGCTACCGTTTAACCGCGGCTACCAGGAGTGCGGTCGCCTCTTATATAATATTACACTCCTGGTAGGGGGAAAATTGTGCCGCGTAAATAATTAATTACACTCCTGGTAGGGGAAAAATTGTGCCGCGTAATGTAATGTAATCGAAATAATTAACCTTTGACTACCTTAGGAATGGCCTACAAAGATTCTGACTACACCGTCGTGATTACTATCATGCAGTGACCCAAGCGTACAATTTTGGTTCAGAAACTCACCTTGGTGGTGGAGATACAAGCGCTTTTGTCTCGCCGTGGCCGCCATTGCTCGAGTGCTCTCTCCGACTTCCGGTGGCAGTACCGTTCTTAGCAAAGGCACACGAAGATTCTGACCACATGGCCGTGATCGCTGTCGTTTACTGACGCTTACATGCCAAAACTCACCGTGCTGGCAAAGTTGTAAGTGCTGTAATAACTTTGTGTCTTCCCTTTGGCCGCCATTGCTAGCGATCGACAGAGCGTGGTTGCCACGTGGCATGTGCATTAATTGGAACTAACTGCAATACTTAGCTTTCGCTACGGCAAGTCGCAGCCGGCGTTGCAACGGCTACCAGGAGTGCGGTTACCCCTCTTTACACTCCTGGTAGGGGAAAAATTGTGCCGCGTAATGTAATGTAATCTAATTAACCTTACACTACCTTATGAATTGCCTACAAAGAATCTGCCTACACCGTCGTGATCGCTAACATGCAGTGACCCAAGCGTACAATTTTGGTACTGAAACTCACCTTGGTGTTGGAGATACAAGCACTTTTGTCTCGCCGTCAGTCGCCATTGCTCGAGCGCACTCTTCGACTTTCGTTGCCAGTACAGCTCTCACGAAAGGCCCACAAAAATTCCGACCACACAGTCGTGATCGCTCTCATTCACTGACGCTTACGTGCTGAAACTCACCGTGCTGGTGAAGTTGTGAGCGCTGTAATAATTTCTCGTCTTCCCTAGCCCTTTGGCCTCCATTGCGAACTGAGCGTGGTTGCCATGTGGCATGTGCGTTAATTGGAACGAACTGCGATACTTAGCTTGCGCTACGGCGAGTCGGACCGGGGTTGCAACGGCTACCAGGAGTGCGGTTGCCCCTCGGAAATGAAAAAAGAAATTGAACCCAGTTGTAGTCACATTGATCATGCATGCACTAGAGAATGGTGATTGTATTCATGCATGTTGTTTGGTCACGCCTGCATTTATGTGCAGTCATTTTAGTTCAATGTACGGAAATTGACTGATGTCCACATGTTATTTCGACCTCTGGTATTTTCCAAGAGCCTTGATTGAAAGTTCATTAGAATGGCTGAAATGATCTCTGGGAGCAGTTTGAAGCCAAGGGAATCGAAAGTATGGTATGTTAAAGGACTGAAGAGGCTCAAATAATCTCTGATGGTGCGAATGGGTTTTGAAGGCTTGTGTCATCCATGTTGATGACATCGTTCCACCATTCCTGAGCATTACCCTGCACGCTATATCGCCACTTGACTGTGGGACACCATTTCAAATCCTCTAGGTTCTTTAACCCACATTGACGACTAGAGATGTCATTTAGAATAGAAAGCGCCTTAGAGGGCTTAGGGCCAACCTTTGGGGCCAAGCTAGAAAATTTGGTCAGTTTTCGGCATGCATTTCCCACTAAATGTGAAACATGGAGGAAGTAACAGAAAGGCCTTTCAGAAGTGTCAGGATCTGCATGGGCTTCAATGGGAAAATCCTGAATTTTGAGAGGCCATGACTCGGACACTCTATAATGTATAGCCTATGTACTTCAAATCTGGGATGCAGCTATCTGCATGGTGACCAATGCGTACTAGGGGTTGTTGTTGTCATACGTAGCAACAGAAACCTGGAATTCCATTTTAGCGGAGTAAGCATTCACTAAGTGTTATAAATTTATTCATGAGCCAGTGTGTTATGCTGAAGTGCTGTATACACCTAGCCTCGTTCCCAGTCCCCACCCATCTTTCGTCGCTTGCAGTACAGAAAAGCAGGGAGAGCCTGGTATGTTTCCTCACGTAATTGACAAATGGCCAAAATTTTCAGAACAAAAAAGCGAAGTTTCGCGTATTTTTCAACCAACTACATGTTCAATGCTTGGTGTGTATGACAGTCGCCCCCTGCTAGCCAGATACACGTGGTAAGTTCTTCTTGCTGTTCTGGGCCCCAGATCGCCCACATTCAATGAAGTCCTTTCTACCACCTTTCTACCCTCGACGTCACGCACGTGAGGAAACATACCAGGCCCTCCGCATTCTTTCTTGCAACCGAAAGTGGCATGCGGGCCTGGGAACGAGGCTAGTATACACCTTGGTGCATTTAGCTCCTGAAAAAGCACTCACTTGCAGCACTGACCCCCCCCCCCCCCCCCCCCCCACACACACACACACACACACACGTACACACTTTTGGCTCATTTTCCTGTATATGGGAATGAATGCCCATCAGTTGTATGTGAGATGGCGTTAGGCAAACTAGACAAACTACAGCTGTTGTGGAGATTGGCCAATGGCAACCAAAAATGCACAAGTATAAGCCACGAACATGGGCGTGCCACTCTTCATTGATGGATAAGGCTGTACCGATAAGCCTCCGATCCCGATTCCGATTTTTCAAGGTTATATCCTGCCAATAATAAGGCTGTACCGATACTCGAGTTTTAAGCCGATCAAGCTGATATCTGATATCATGGGGTATAGCTTAAGCACCAGAAAAAGAAAGTAAGAAACACATGTACATATAGCATCAAATTGCAATAATTGCATGAGTCTCACATGACTTACTTGTTTTTGTTCATAAAAATCAACATTCGAAGTTTCTCTGGGTCAAGGGAGCAGCGGGTTGGAGTGACAACATTCCCAGCACAACTAAATACATGCTCCGAGTCTGCCGATGTAGGAGGAATAGCAAGAACTTTTCTGCCAAGAGGAGAAAGGCAAGGGAAATGAGTTGCATGTGCTGACCAGAACTTCAGAGGATCTTCAGAATGTGGAAGACAAGGAAGGGGTAAAATACTGCTTGATCTCTCTTTCTGCATCGGAAGTTGATAGGGGAGTATCTGAATCATCACCCTTCTCAAAGGCTTCCCACAGACATGACTCCTTTCTGGGTTTCTTACGAGGTGCTACTCCCTCTAAATTCTCAGAATCTCCAGATTTCTTATTCATCTCTTTCACCTTGTCTAGAACAAGAGACTTGGCTATCTCTACAAATGATGCGGTAGAAAACCCTTTGGATTTAAATCTAGGGTCGAGCAGAGTGGTCATACTGTGCATTCAGTTCCCAAGTTTCCACACCACGAAATCGCCGGCTGAGGGAATCTTCAAGCTGCTTGCGAACTTCCCTACTTCATTAATTTTCTCCACCAGGAAGTGGTTTACTAACATGTCCACAGAGGAGTCAAACAGCTGGAATGACTAGGCTCAGACATGCATCTGCACGTTCAAACTCACGTGAAAACTCTTCAAAATGACGCAGTAGTCCAACCAAATGACCAAGTAGGGTCCATTGGTTCATTGTGAGTTCAACAGCGCAGTTTGTTTCAGGAAGGGTAGTAGTAACAGATCACCTCTGTTCAAGGAGCCTTTCTAGCATGTAGTAAGTAGAATTCCAACGTGTAGTGCATTCGTGCAATAATTGGTGTTGGGGCAGCTGCAGTTGAGATTGAACACTACTAAGTTACTGTAATTGCCGAGCGACTGATGAACGGTTGAAGTGGCCAACGATTGCTCTAGCTGACTTCAGAAGATCAGATACAGTGCTGTTTTTGAGACTATCATTGATAGCTAGCTGGAGGGTGTGATCAACACAACCAATGTGACAAAACTCTCCTAATCGAGTGGCAGCAGTGATGTTGGCAGCATTGTCCCTCACAAAGCAGGTAACCCTCTTCTTATCTATCTCCCAGGCTTCTAACATCGCCAAGAGTTTACTCAACAGATTTTGCGCAGTATTCCTCTCAGAGAAGGAAAATGTGTCAAGGACAAGTAGCTGACGCTGGAACTTCTCATCAATGTAGTGGGCAGTCAAGCTAATGAAGGAATCAATAGCTCGGGACGTCCAGCAATCAGTGGTAAAAGCTAAAAAGGGGATGGGATCAATGCATGCCTTCACCTTCATCTCCTGATAAATCTTGGGAATGACCACCTCAGAGAAATGCTTTCTACTAGGAATATGGTAGTGAGGGTCCAATACCTGCAGGAGTCTTTTGAAACCTTCATCTTCCACCATTGAGAAAGGTTGGAAGTCCAATGCTAACATTCGTGCAATAGTGTTCGTGATCTCCTTGCAGTGTGGATTATCCATGTTGTAGGGCTTCTGGCGCTCGAAGCATTGGGCGACCGTTGTCTGGCAAGTTGATGCCATTGATGAATGGGCTAAGTATTGGGCTTGCTGCCTTTCCTTCTCGGCATTTTCAGCCACCACTAACTTCATATTTTCCTCAGGATGATGGTGCAAGTGTCTACGCAAGTTTGTCGTGTTGAAGGACTTCGGTGATTTCCCACCCCTCGGAATCCTTTCGCCGCAAATCTTGCAAAGCGCTTTGGATTTGTCATCATCGCAGATGCCGAAATGCGCCCAAATCGGGCTTTTTGTCGTTCTCAACTGAGCCATACTAGCACAAAACAAGCTAGCTAGGTATACTACACCAGGCATCTGCCATGTGCTGAGTCATGTGACTATCGGTTGCACGTGACCAATCAATCTGATACCGATAATGCTAATATCGGTACCGATCCCGATCAAAGATCGGTATCGGTACCGCCTTATTGATGGATGCGTAAAAAACTTTTAAGAAAACCCACTCCCCTCTTTTATACATGTAAAGAGCGCTCTTTCGCAAGACTGTGGTAAAGGCCATGGTCTCCCATGCACACGTTTCTGCTGTTAGACCATTGCCATTCCATGCTATGGCACTAAGTTCTTGTTATGAGCTCCTAGTTTTGGCTAGTTGCTACAGAACAGTGACTATAGACACGATGCAATGGACTGGAGCTCCCTGAGTTTGTTCGAATGGCTATAGTTTCTGCCTGCAGTTCAAGCAGAAGCCTCTCCTGAAGGTCGAGGAGAGTGAAAATGGCATACTCATCCAATTGGTTTGGAAACTAAAAGTCCATCTGTGTGGAGTTGCCCTGAGAAGGTGACCACTGATCAGAACTAGAGGAAAAAAATTTCTCCGAAAAAATTATTAGTGATGGCGTGTCATATTCTACCTCTCGAAAAACCTAAGAAACAAAGAGAAATGCCATTAACCAGCCTCAGTCCCATCCCATTTATAAAAATGTAGAATTTAAGGATGCATGGGATGTTGTGAATATGTGTGCACAGTGCCATAGGCCAAGAGTGGCATGCTGCTTTTGTAGTGAGACTTACAAAATGATCTATCTATCTATGTCACCTGCAGGCTCAGCTCTATAGTGAAGACTTTGCTTCAGAGCGACGTGACCGAGAAGCTGCCCACAGCAAACTGGCTCAGATGGAAGAGGATCTCCTTTACCATAGAGATAGATTGGCAGAGGTGGAGGAGATCAACCAGAGGATGGAGAAGGAGATGGGAAGTGTATTAAAGGAGGCATCAAACAATGAAACGGAAGTGCAGGCCAAGACATCCCAAGTCAAGCAGTACAAGAAGCAGGTGGACTCACTGAAAGACCAGGTTGGCTTTCACATTTGAATTCATTACTATAACCACCCCGTAACAAAAGAAACCATTAACTTATTTTTTATTGCTGGATACCTGACCTTGAGAATCAGGAATGGTAGGTTTAAAAGCTTTTTGATGGCATGCCAACTCTCCCTACCCATCCAGCAATAATTTGATTTAGCAAACCTCCTTTCATCGTCAAAAGAAGGCTGTATTCAGTCCTTTTCGTCATCCAGCTTCATTGTTCTTGAGTTCACTACAAAACAGCTGCCCAAACAATTCAAAAACAAGCTGTAAACTTGTTGCTATGTAACTAGGTTGTTATGGGTGACAAGAAAATTTTTCTTCAATGTATAATTAGAGGACTACTTTTGAAGTAAAGTTATGTGCCTAGTAAGTCCATTCCTAGCAATTACTGGTAGTTGTATGCCTTCTATTATCAGACTTTTAATGCTACTGTGAAACTTCTGAAACAATCTTGGATACCTACTACAAAACTTCTTGAAAGTCATGCAAAGTCTATGGTATTCAAACCCTTGCTGTAAAAGTCTATGTGTAAGAAGCTTGTTCCTTGCGTTAAACCTCTGAGAACTATCACATATTCTAGCTATTCTTACTAATTGGGATATGTATATTCCGTAAGCTGGTGAGAGTGGAATGTTACTACTAAGGTTTGGAAAATTAACTATGTGAAAGCCAAAACCATCTCTTTTGTCATATACATCTGTTCTAAAGCTGCCATCCTCAATCTCAATCGCAATATCTAAATACGAAAGCTTATTGAAGGCTTCAGTTGTCTTCTTAAGTTTGAGCTCTTTAGGGTATATATGACCTATTTCAGCATCAAAGAAGGGATTATTAATGGTAAGAAGATCATCTATGTATCGAACTGTGAAGTTAAATTTTCTTGCTTTGTAAGGATTATTTCGTAGGGTTTCCTTAATAAACTTGTACTCATAACGAAAAAGAAAGAGATTTGCCAGTAAAGGAGCACAATCTGTACCCATGGGAATTCCTACTACCTGTTTATATACCCTATCACTCACTTGTATAAATATATTGTCTATTAAGTACTCTACATATTGTACAAGCTGACTCTCTGTAACGGAAATACCAAACTTAACTTTCTGTGTGGACCAATAAGCCCGACCTCGCCTTTCAACTAAATAAGTAGCACCCCTTTTCAAAAATGCTTCCATTATTAACTCCTTTAAACTGTCTTTCAACAACTGGTGTGGGATACTAGTATACAAAGTAGAAAAATCATAGCTATCAAAACATTCTACCCGTCCACTATTATTTATGTTACTAATTATCTTCAAAACATCAATTGAGTTATTTATTACCCAAAAACTGTTGACATTACTGTTATTAAAAATCCCTTTACAATACTCCTGATAATGATTCAAAACTGAAGTCAAACATGCCGTAAGTAACTGGGAAAGAGGCTTTGTAGTACAAGCATTGGAAGCCGCTATAAACCTGTTACCATAGGGATCCTTATGCAGCTTAGGCAACCAGTAAAATGAAGGAAGTTGATGCATGCTTAAAGGAACCTGTAAACGCTCTGCTTTCATAAAATCCAAATGCTTTCGTATTATATCACTTGAAGATAAACTACATTCATGGTAGGTTTGTGGCTTTCCTTGCTTAGTTGTGAGTTCCTTACATATAACCTCTGTATAATACGCTTTACAGATTATGATAACATTGTTGCCTGCTTTGTCTGCTGGTACCAGCACATACCTATCCTGAAAGTCCTTCAAATACTGTAAATGAACCCTATCTCTAAGAATTTGCTTGACCTTCACCCTATGACCATATTTACCTTTAAGTTTATCAATTCTCTTCTTCAAAAGAGAAAGTACTGTGCCCTCCCACTCATTAAGTAAATTTTTATCAACACCTTCTTTATTGGCCCATTTACGTTTGTACTCCTTTACTGCATCAGTGCATATTTTGTAATTAAGTTGCCAATTAATATTGTTTTGCTCTCTAAAGGATGGACCTTTAGAGATAAGTTTTCGAAGTACTCTATCCTTGATTATTCCTAAATCACCTGTAAGAACATGACCAGCTGGATGATAAAGGTACTCGGATTTTTCGCAATCACATTTACTATGACTATTTTGCTTATCGGATTTGAACTTGATTTCATTAACAGTTTGCTTATGATTAAATAACTTTGATCTAATGGTCTTTGAATACTTATAACTAACTACCGGAGTTTCTTTGTCGGAGAAGAATGTTGGTATCGTATCTCTAACAACCTTGCTATGTAAAATTCCTGCTATATTGATCATTTCTATCCCTTTGTTATGAAAATACACACCTATAAAACTCTTTGGTTTGCTATGCTGAAAAATGCTGTTACGGTTGTGAATTACTAAATCCCCTCTTCTACATCTAATTATATCCTTGATGATCAAAGCCAAATACTGAGGTAAGTGCTTATCCCTCAAAATCACTTCAGCTAGCTGTACTAATTCGTGTAAATAATTCTTCGCTACTCCTAAAACGAAACCCCGTAATGTCCTAACAAATCCTGGCTTCTTATAGCCCTTCAATAAAGTCTCTGCATCACCTTTCACCTTGTCTTTGTCCCTATACTTCCTGTTCCCCTTCCTTCCTCTCTTTCTATTCCTACGAGAATGCTTATTGAATAACCCCCATACTACTGTGCTATCAATCTTTCTTGAGATACTGCCAACTCCCTTCACATTATCATTTAAACCATATGGAAAAATAGTGCACAACTCTCGACACCAATATTCCTCTCTGGACAGTCTTTTAGCATGTAGTGAAAGCCTATCATCATCGCTATCTACAATCTTTTCTATTGGCATGATGGTTAGATCATCAATGCTGTGACCATCAGAATTAAAATGCCTGTATATATGCTGTTGTCCTAACCTTTTAAGATTAGCCCTATGATTGTTGAATCTACATCGAAGCGACTGACTCGTCTCACCAACATATTGAAGACCACATCTCTTACACGAAATAAGGTAGACAACATTACTGGTCGAACAAGTCATAGCAGTATCCGAACCTAAAACACGAAAGCGTCTGTTTGTAGTATTGCTAATAAAACAATCACCCTCGACTAAATGCTTACACGTCATGCATCTTTTACTATCACATTTTTTGACCTTACACGTGCACCCAACAGCACCACCATCCACTGTATTCTCACTTCCCCCACATGAGTCTACAGTAGCAGTATAGCATCTGTTCGCGAATGCGCATTAATGGCATGTGTAGAAACATCAGCCACATCCCTTCCCACTGAGGCAGGCTTTGATAGAGATTGTACATGTAGAATCCTGTGGCCCTGATTAGGTACATTCATGTCTTTGGCAAGAAACAAAATGTCTATCAGTTTTGACAACCTTCTTTCCTCATTCAGAACATCACTGCATAACTTTGTTTGCTACTATAGTATATTTCAGTCTGTAGACATGACTTCTTTCCAGTCAAGGGTGTGTCAATTGTCTCTCTTGCTTATCCAGGTTGCTGAGCTTCAGAGGCACAATGAAAACCTGATTCAGGAGATGGACAGAGTGATGGCAGAAATGGAGAAACTGAAATTGGAAGTGCAGGC
This sequence comes from Axinella damicornis, assembly GCA_963931865.1. Classification (NCBI taxonomy): domain Eukaryota; kingdom Metazoa; phylum Porifera; class Demospongiae; order Axinellida; family Axinellidae; genus Axinella; species Axinella damicornis. The sequence goes on along the minus strand of OZ007512.1, from coordinate 11,757,420 downwards.
CAAGACATCCCAAGTCAAGCAGTACAAGATGCAGGTGGCCTCACTGAAAGACCAGGTTGGCTTTTACACATGCACATGTAGAATCCTGTGGCCCTGATTAAGTACATTCATGTCTTTGGCAAGAAACAAAACGTCTATCAGTTTTGACAACGTTCTTTCCTCATTCAGAACATCACTGCATATCTTTGTTTGCTACTCGCTGTGTCGTCAAATTAATTACATCGTATACTTCAGTTTGTAGACATGGCTGGTACCTTATTTCCAGTCAAGGGTGCACGTGTAGGTTGTCTCTCTTGCTTATCTAGGTCGCTCAGCTTATGAGGCACAGTGAAGACCTGATTCAGGAGCTGGAAAGAGTAAGGAGAGAAATGGAGAAACTGAAAATGGGCAACCCGAAGATAAAGCCCTCTGATGCAGATGACCCATCAAAGGTATAGTGACCATAAAGTTTGTCGAGTCTGGTATATAGGTATAAAGTGAAGTACAGGAGATTGTACAAATCATTGAGCTAGATTTCCTACTGTATCTTGTTTCAGCTTATTGCTGGATTACCTGATTGTGTGGGTATCTTTGTTTCAGCTTGCTGAACTTGAAGGTCGCAACAAGGATCTCCTAAAAGAGAGGAATAAACTCTATACAGAGCTTGACAAAATAAAGAAAGATCTTGCAAAGAAGACAAAGGCAGAGGCAGAAAAAACCAAGAAGGATGCTGAGAAAGGGAAGAAGAAAAAGCAATCGGACAAGGGTGTTACATCTCCTGAACCATCTGAGGTGTCTGGAGCTCTTGCGGAAACTGTAACAGAAAAGGAGCAGCTCCGAAATGAGAATGATGTAAGTGGCTAAAATGATACTAGTGCTTGTAAACCACTGGATATTACACTCCTGGTAGGGGAAAAATTGTGCCACGTAAATATTACACTCCTGCTATGTGCCGCGTAATGTAATGTAAATAACATCACAACTTGCAGGAAAGGCCTACAAAGATTCTGACTACATCATCGTGATCGCTATCATGCAGTGACCCAAGCGTACAATTTTCGTGCACCTTGGTGGTGGAGATACAACCGCTTTTGTTGTGCCGTCGGCCGCCATTGCTCGATCGCTCTCTTCAACAGTAGTCTTGGCCGCCATTGCTGACTCGATCGGCCGAGCATGGTTCTCACTAGGGCTGTCACAATATATCAATATGTAGCTATATTGCAATACGACGTATCGCAATACAATTCAATACACTTACTTCGACATATCGATATATTGCGTAGGGCAATATATTGCAGCGTATTGCGTGTATTGTGCCACAAGTGTGCCCAGCGAAAGGCTATTTAGCTCGGCAGGCAACCTCGTAAATGGCAAGAGATCCTGTCTTTTGCCTGAAAATGTTGACAAACTTCTTTTTCTGTATGAAAACCTAAGGCATTAACCTTCTTGTAGTTTTGACTTGCTGAACGTATACTTGCTCTTCCTGTTACTGGTTTAATAATAACCACATCTGTGTATTGCAATACAGCAATATATTGTGAACATCTTGCAAGCAATATGCAATATGCCAATTTGCCGTATTGTGACAGCCCTAGTTCTCACGTGACATGTGCGTTAATTGGAATGAGCTGCATTACTTAGCTTGCGCTACCAGTGAGTTGCAACCGGTTGCAACGTGGCTACCAGGAGTGCGGTTGCCCCTTGATTCATATAACAGGAATTTTGTCAGCTGATATGAAATATAGTGGAAAAGGAGTAGCACAGCTCCTAAATGAGAATGATGTACAATGTAAGTGGCTAAAATGATATGAGTGCATGTACACTGTACTGGACTTGTCGTAATTTTGCTAGGAAAACATTTGCCAAAGCAAGCATATGAAGACTGGCAGACACAATATTTACACCCCCCACTTTGAGTTGTGGGTATTGTCCTTCCCTCCAGCACTATCCAGTCATGTTTGTAATGTCCCCATTATACAGGCTCTGCGAGATGAAGTTGAACAATACCAAAGAGCATATGAAGACTTGCAGACATTGGTTACACATGGACCTAAGAACCTCTCGCTAGCACAGAGTCGTGTGAGTTGGAGTTGGGGGGTTTGTGACATGTAACTCTCCACATGCAAGCCCGTAGGCTGGGGGTTTCGGGGGGTTCGGACGAACCGCCCACATCCAGGCGAGGGTCCGGGCGAATGGTGAATGGGCGTGGTCAACTGCCCGTAGCGTAGCGCATGGCGCCTGTGTACTATATCGCGCAACGCCATGGGACGCCGAGAGAGCAAAAGAGAGAGAGGAAATGTGCAGCTGCTATCTGCAAGCGCCTAGAGGCTGGAGCTATACTTACCGCCGAAAAAGAAGATCACAGTGGGCAATGATGGTGCTGCTGGCTCAGAGTCTGTTGGTGACTCTTCCTTAGCCTCGTACCCGGCAGGCTCATTTCCTCGGTAAGAGGAAATGAGCCTGGGTATGAGGCTAACTCTTCCTTGGCTTCAAGTTCCGTTGTGTCAGCAACACAGCCACTTGTATTCCCAGAAAAATGTCGCAATTTCGCTCCTTGACCACATCATTATGTACCTTGATCAACAGTTGTCACCCTCAGCTCCACTTCACTACTTGGTCTTGTACCAAGTATCCTGTGTTCAAAAAAGAAGTCAGCCTTGAGACAGCCATAACAAAGTATGAATCTGATCTGCCATCACCAGAGGTATTTCAGATGGAGCTGAAACGGTGGAAGAGTCGGTATGCATCAATGCCATCAGATCTGAGACCTGTATCCCCAGCAACGGCTATCAAGGACTGTGACCTTGCAACTTTTCCAAAACATCAATGTTCTTTTGCAGATTGCCTGTACACTCCCGGTCACGTCTTGTGAATGTGAAAGAAGTGCTAGTGCATTGCGACAGCTCAACAACTATATGCGGGCTTCAATGGGAAAAGTCGCCTGTCCCTTGCACTCCTTCATATCCACTATGATGTACCAGCGGACCTTGACAGAGTGGTGGATTGTTATACTCGACTTCATCCACGCAGACTTGAACTAGATTCACTTCTCTGCTGAGTTTTCTGATTGATGCTATTGGTATTGTTAGTATAACAGGGGCGGCGGAACAGGTCCGGCAGACCCGGCAACTGCCGGACCAATGTTTTGACAAACCATGGTACTTTCCAACATCAGGCAGCACTTAGCGTCCTCCTCCGTGGATACATAGCTGCGTACTGGGGACCAGGCTCGAGGGAAAGTCTGTTTACGAGTCCAGTTGCATTGTAGCAAAACTTGAAGTTTTTGGAGGACACATTATCCGGGCGCTTGTTGAGTACGATGGTTAACTTTGGTTACATAGCTACGTGCTAATTAGCTACCACGTGCAATTTAGAAAGGGGTGGAGCCAGGAAGTGAAATAACAGCAGCAAAAATTTCCTTTCCACGTCGAGAGTGAGACGGTCACGGATTGCACGGAAACCCGAGAGCAGTGGCAGTGCAGTGCAAAGCATGAAGGTGCTACGAGAGCCCATCCAGGCAGTTGAAAAGTTACCCTGAAAAAATTTTTCCCGCTTCGCGCGGAAGACAGATCAGCGCTACGCGCCTCTACACACTGTCTTCGGCAGTGAACATTTTGCCCTACCAAACCCACATTGCTTCCGCTGACTCTGTATAATGATGTAGGCATACAGCAAGACATAAAATATGACAGTGTCAATATTGTAATAATATTGGTCCACCTACTGAGGAAAAGAACCCCCCAGCCCAGGATCAGCCTACGGGCTTGACATGACCTCTAGGAATATTTCTGTGACCAGTGTTTATTTACCCCATGCATGGTGACTGTGATCACTCACAGGTACAATGCAGTTCAGCAGTGCATGAATGTGATGTAGCCATGTTTGCATGCATTTCTTCAGGCTAGAGTTGCTGAGCTGGAAGGGGAGATTGCTGAAATGAAGACAGCATTCTCTGACGCAGAACATCAGCAGATAAGAGCCTTCCAAGACCTATCCAAGGTAAAACAGCAATATGCATGTGACCAAAAGCACCTCCATTGCTAGCTTTAAGTGACTTTGCAGGTTGACAGTATATAGTCCTGTAAGTATGATTGTGCATGTGGGTATACTCTAGCCTCATTCCCAGGCTCTCTCCTCAAAAAAACGGTTTTGAGGAGAGAGCCTGGGACCGAGGCTAGGTCTACTCTACAATGTTACTTGTTATCGAACAACAATATTTATGCTGAACATTGGTAAAGCCTACTGCAAATATTCAATTTGCTTATCTTTATATATGTGCAGCTCATAACAGAAAAAGACACTCTCCTGCAAGCAGCTCAGGCAGAACGGCTACAGCTAACACAAGAGAAAGATCGATCCATACAGAGATTAGAGAGCGAAAAAGATCAGTTAAGAAAACAACTATCCGAGCAAATCCAGAGGCAGTCTCAACGTCCCCACGAAAGTAACTTCTGGGAAGTTCCACGTAACGAAATCACCCTCAACATGCAAAAATTTCTTGGTACAGGAGCCTGGGGGTTTGTTGTGGAGGGGAAATTTCGAGGTCAGCAAGTGGCTGTGAAATGCTTGCATGATTTGATCCGACAGCCAGCAGTTATCGAGATAATTCGCAAGGAAATTTGCATCATGGCGCAGATTCGACATCCCAACCTGGTGTTGCTCATAGCTGCTGTAATCGATGCGAAAAATGATCCACTGATTGTTACAGAATTGCTTGACACCTCACTTAGAAAGGCATATGAGAATCACCGTCTGCAAGGCAGCAAGCTGAGTATCTTCCGAGATGTTGCATCCGCTCTCAACTACCTTCACCTTCACCAACGAGGCGAAATCATCCACCGAGATGTGAGCTCTGCTAACGTCCTTTTGGAGGCCAAACCAAACAACCAATGGAAAGCGAAGCTCTCCGATTTTGGTTCTGCAAAGCGTGCAATTGAGGCCAAGACCACAGGCCCCGGTGCACCTGCGTACACAGCCCCTGAAGTCAGAAAAGATATGGGGATCCGTCAGACCGGAAAGTTGGATGTCTACAGCTATGGAGTTCTCCTGTGTGAAGTGACTGTAGAGCAATTTCCAATGGATGGGAGTCTTCCTGGCATGGTGCAAGTGGTTCAAAGTAGATGGTCGTTCATGCATCGTCTTGTCACTTCTTGCATGCAAGATCACCCTGACAACCGACCAGCAATGTCGTACGTGCTGGGAGAGTTTGATAAGCTTCGACCACAGAAATAAATTGCACCTTAAAATTTTGAAGTACAAGTAGTGTTTTTCCATTATGAATGCTCACACTAGTTGTGTTGTTTAATATTATCTTAGGGTGAATCTGGATGTTCACTTTGATCGTTAGCTATGTGCACACTATGCATGTCATTGACATTAATTTTGTGTGATGGTGTGACCTTAATGTATTAGCACAGTCAATCCAATTTATAAAGTAATCAAAAACATTTAAAAATGTAACAGGATGTAGGGATACCAGAACAGCAAAAAGTAGGGCAACAAGGTAGGGATGATCACACAAAACAGTGAAGTATACAATCCCCCCTACAGAGATCTTTTTCCATATAATGAAGAAAGATATGTAGGGGGGATTGTATACTTCACTGTTTTGTGTGATCATCCCTACCTTGTTGCCCTACTTTTTGCCGTTCTGGTATCCCTACATCCTGTTACATTTTTAAATGTTTTTGATTACTTGTTTATGTCATTTTTTTAGCAGCAGGCGCATGTTTGAGCTGAAATTTGCCATCACAGAGCAGAAGTCAGTGTCTTCACAGGCAGTAGGTGCCCTTGCTTTGGTATATGGACAACATTGACTCCGGTGTTTTATACTGCCAGCATTGGCTGAAGAATCAGACCCAAGCATCTCCAGTCAACCCTTTTCTGGATGGATGCTAAGCCAGCGCTCCCTGTCTGAAGACCATACGATTAGGCTGAGCTATACCAGGTGGTAGCCAGATTTATTGTTGAGTCTTTAGATAGGCATTCACCCTTCTCACAAAACACAGTAAGTAGTAACATACATAAATCATACCCACAGAGAATTTACCTCAACTTATGAAGTACCTCAACGCACTTCTAATTCAGCGATCTTGAGTAATAATTACTTACGTTGCTAAGTGATCGTTTAAGTGCGCATGCGTACAAACGAGAAAATGGCGTGACAAACGAAGCCATAGTTATTTAGTGGGTAGCTGCAGGTACCTGATGAAGACTCGGAGCTTACGAAAAAGCGATGGGACGTTGCACTGCTCGGTTGAAAATGGTACTGTTTCGTGCGAAAACTATCGTGACAGATTGAGGCAACGTTGAGCTAAGTTGTCTGAAGAAAGAAGAAGAAGAAGAAGAAGATGAAAGAAAACTACAATTTGCCCGTTTTGCGAGTACCTGGTGTGGTGCTTTCCCGACGGTTTTTCGCGACGCGAAGAGTCTTGTTGGTCATGAAAACACTCAAAGATGAACGGTATGTGGTTATAAAGGCTTATAAGTGTAGCTACCGTTTCTGAGATTTGGAGAGATTTTTTTGTATTAGCATATATTGCGTGTACGTCGTATCCCTACATACAGAGTCTACCGACTCTGTGATGGATGTCCATGCACAAGTGCCATTATTACTTATTTCTTCCTTCTTCGGCACTTCATTTCTCTTCCATTGTACGTTGCATGCACTTCTCATGTCATTGCACTATTAGCCTCATTCCCAGGCCCCATGCATGCACCCATGGCCAGCCATTCTTCTGTGCAACCAAAAGCAGCACGTGGGCCTGCCATGGGAACAAACTTAAGGCTAGCACTCTCATGCATAACCACACTGCCATTTTTCTCATTCCATAGATAATATGAAAGATTGGTTTATAGAAAACTGTGTTGAAACAATGAAATCACTCAAAATAAACCGCATGCAGGTTAACTATATCTTCCCTGCTGAGCAACAGATCCCTGCCCAGTACTGGATCAGAACCGTGACACCAAGGATAGTTACACAGTGAAGCAAGCAAAGATAAAATTAAAGTCTACTAATAATGCCTTCAAATTTAAACTTCTGTTTGCTGCATGTACATTTTTGTGGTGTAGGGCATCCTGCAGGGCATGCCTGTAATTATATACAGCCTCCTCATGCAGGCCTTCTATACATGTACACCTCCAAAGCTGGAGTCAGGGAACGAGGCTAGGCATGCATGCGCAGCTAGAGTACACTAATTTTATACTATGCTTGGTATCCACTATCCTGGGCTATAGGAATGAGATACAAGGCTGGGATTCGAATCACACTGTGATCAGCATGAATGGAGCTGCCAAATGATGTGCTGCATTTTGCTGTAGGTTTAATTATAAAATGTCATGGATTATATATACATGTAGCCTTTGCCGGCTTTGGTTGAGTGCGATTTTGTGTTAAATTTAAGGTCCTTTTTCGGAAGGCTCTTTTCATGCAAGCTGATCAGCTAGGTATCTTAGGCTATAGGAATGAGATACGAAGCTGATATTTAATTTGTACCATTGTGTTCACCTGATGTCCTAGCTATATATATAATATAGCTAAAGTGACTTTTAGTATTGGTCGCATTATTGCCAACTATTGCACTCCATCAAAGTTTTTTTGTTCAACCTACAGCAAAATGGTTGAAAGCTCAGTTCATGCTAGATAATTTTATTCAAGATCCAATGCATAGAGGCACTTAGCTCAAACATTAGCGTCATAGCTAGTACTTAGCTCAAACATTTGGCCTACAATTTGCACCATTGTGATCAACTAGCATGAAAGGATACCAAATCAACCTGTTGCATGTGCACGTGCATGCAGACATTTTGAATAGTGCAACATAATCGCAATGCAACACATTATAGACAGTAGGTTGCAGCCATCCTGGAAAGTTCGAATTCCCCAAAAAGGACATCTCGTTCAACATGCAGAATGCAAGTTTTCTTGGCACAGGTGGCTCATGTCCTTCTCTTGTGTGATCGTAGACCCTACTCAGAAATCGGAACCTCGGAGTCTATTATAGGAGACCGAGCATTGGGGAACACATACCGATGGGTGGGGCTAGCTAGCTAGCTAGCTAGCTAGCTGCAACCGTCAATGACGTCATATGGGGAAATCCCTCAGACAAACCATTTGGCGGATCGTATAGCTAGCTGAGCGTCGATCAAGAATCGCTCAAAGCAGCTCCCATTCTGTACTGATTTTGTGGCATTCTGAACAGGTATGGTGGTAAACTATGACCTAACCGTGTGGTTAGTACATGAATTGATACGGTGAGGGGGTGGGGTGGTTTATGCATACTACGTCCAATCCATATAGCTAATTTGTCTACAGTGTAGTCACAGCGATTGTGGCATTCTAAACAGGTCTGGTAGTAAACTACCTGTTAGGCACCTGAAATACAGCGCAGTCAAACGGCAAAGAGTTTTTTGCGATGCAGTCAAGTGGTAGTCTCGTTCCCAGACGATTTAATCCGCCTATTTCATTTTGGTTCCGGTACCGCGGTGCGCCGGAATGCTGGCGTACGTAACGTAGGATTAAATTCCACAGCGCGCGAGCTTTCGAAGAACGTTGAACATGGCTGTTGATCGGGCAATCGACGCCGCTTGTTTGAGACTAGGCTATTCAAGCCTTCGAAAAGAGCAGGAGGAAGCCGTGAAGAACTTGGCTAGTGTTTTGAACATGATGGCATAAAGCAAGTAAGCATTCCGTTTACGTGACACGCAATAATTTCAAATTCCGTGAACCAAAATGGAATAGGCAGGTTCCCAGACTTTACTTCCCCTCTCGACGGAATGTAAAGTCTGGCCAGCGAGACTAGTCAAGTGGTCAAGCAGCAAAAATGATGTATATCTATGGTATCAGAGAACGCGATAGTGTTCTCTATTTAGGGATGGCTAAGGAAATTTCGAAATACCATACAGATGCACTAGCAGGAAAACGGCCAAAAAAGCTACTACCCCCCAAACCAAGCATGCAGACAGAATGATACTGCCTAGCAGTTCACAAAAACACTCGCAAACGTACCTGAGAGTACGCGGGAGTCGAGAAATAAGTCGCCGGAAAATTCCGATTTCGTCATCTTCTTTCTTTCTTTCTTTCTTCTTCTTCTTTCTCATTGACTAGCATAGCTGGACAACAAAAGCATTTCCTGAGCTAGTTCACTCACAGAACAACATTGCTTTCGTCGTAGTAGCTCCTTTCGGCCCTTTTGACTACATACTGGCAAGAAAGGCACTGCTGGCTAGCTACGATTCCGTGAATTGCTAGCACGAAGCCATTTTGATGCAACCAGAGGTCACGCGTGCCAAATGCGCAGTTTACATGCAAACGCACGTTGCATTCTTTTTTACTGCATTTCGGGCGCTTGCTGATCAGCTGAATCCTTGTGAATCCATCATCTGGTGCCTCACTACCGCTGCGAGGAATTTCTACCAACCTGTTCTAGCCAAGATCTATCGTGACTATGCCATCATGGAGGCGTGGCTTTCTTTTCATGACGTCACTACAGTGCAGAACATGTACCAATACTGTGAGTGAGGCTAGAGTTTTGGAATACTCGTGGAAATAGAATGAAGCATCATGCAAAGCCTGCTCAGTGCCCAGCAAAAGGTTCACGTCCATCAAGAGGAACGAGGCAAATAATATAATCTGACATCAGGCCCAGTACCCCCGTACTCTTACGGTGACGTTGTATGTACCATGACTAAGAAGTTACGCATTTCATGCACTTGAAAAAGTACACAAACTAGAGGCAAAAAATTTTCTTACAAAAATTACAAATGATTTAGTGATGGCCACCCCGATCGACTCCCGAAAAAGCAGACAAACAAGGAATGCCATTAACCAGCCTCAGTCCCATCCCATCCCTAAATTCTACATTTTTCAATGGGATGGGACTGAGGCTGGTTAATGGCATTCCTTGTTTGTCTGCTTTTTCGGGAGTCGATCGGGGTGGCCATCACTAATTTTTGTAAGAAATTTTTTTGCCTCTAGTAATATTATAAGTATACGTATATGGAACTTAACCCTTTAACTACTGAATTCTTCCCACCAAGACAACACATTTTCATGCATTTAGCCCACACCACCTTCGTAGGTACTCCTCTCCCATAGCATTTGCTCCTCAGCGGCCAGACTTGGTGGGGCTCGCAAAACATGGAGAGACCCCTCTGGCAATACCATTAATGATATTCATGACCCCCACAAGCCCAGCAATCGGAGGTCAAAGGTGGATGTCAGCCGGATTTTCGCCCAGCATTTCCCTAAACTTGGGCCAGATCTGACTGATGGCACACCTTACACCACCAATTTGCATGTTTTCTTGAGGCCCTGGCCCCTGGGTGGGGTCTATGAATCTAATTAAAATCAGAAATCCTCGGGTCAATGAATCTCATTAAAATCAAAAACCGCCCACGGCATAATTATGGTACATGCTGCTGCCCCCCCTTTCGAACGAACCCCCCCCCCCCCCCCCCCCCCCCCCCCCCCGCTTCTACGTTTAGCTGGGGTGCGCACCGAAAACTGACCAAATTTTTGGGTTCGTCCCTCAAACTTGTCCCTAGGCCCTCTGAAGCTTTTTTGGTCTCTTTTTGGACTGACGAGAAGCCCTACAAGTGCATACGGCCTAAATGACATCTATAGACGGGTTAATTATCACTTGCGTCATCATTTCCCTGTCATGCATTTAACTCCCCGATCTGGAATTCCACATGGGAGAGTGGTTCATTAGGTCCGGCCTATTATTATCGGCTGAGGACTTGTGATCGCCACACTGAGCGTGAGTTGGTCGATATTTAGTCTGTGTGTCGATCTAGGTAGCCTCGTTCCCAGGCCTTCCACACCTTTTTGATCACTTGCAGTATACTGCAAGGGATCAAAAACTGGAGGCGTGGAAAGCCTGGGAACGAGGCTAGATCTAGGTGCAACTGTACTGACACCAAGTTGACAGCTGTGCATCTGTGAACCCACTTATTGCCCACTGCAAGCAAATTTGCAACTGGTCATGCACACTACACACTGGCTAGCAGATATAATTATAACCCATCGTTTAGTTTTCATGAGACTGTACCGGTCAGCAGTATTGGCTGGCTGTAGTCAACAGCTGAGTGTAGTGTAGCTTTGAAGGGTAGTACCCCTTTGAAGAGCATCCCATAGCATTCCTGAATCCAGCTGGGATTTGGACCTAGGATTTCTACCACTAAGCCACTGGATCCCCGTAAGGGTATCAGAAGCGTAGCGGCTTCTATCAGCAATGGCTAGAGGACTAGCTCAACCCATCCAGCTGCCTTCCTCTTTCTCCTGGTCTTCCACACTGCACACGATACTTTGCTCCTTCCTACATGTACTTATGTCCTCGACATGAGGGAAGTATTGTTGGAGTTGAGTGGTAGTGAGAGTATTGTGACCCTAGCTCTGTTCTGATCTGAGCAGTGGCGTAGCCAGGATTGCAGATCTAGAGTCAGGGGGGGTAGGACAAGATCACGTGCACTGTCATTTTGTATGACGTATTGCAAAGTCGTTCTACTGCTTTTCTCCGTGGAAGAAGGCTACATTGCGCTTTCAATGCATCCTGAAGAGTAACCTCCATGCAAAGACTGTGACCTAAATGGGTATAAGCACTACACACTACTATGTGCCTGTACTGAGCAGTTATGTAAGTGACCATGCAGACTCACCGAGAATATCAGCGAATGAAGACTTGTCGACCGCACTCAAGTGTTTAGCATCAGGTAGGAAGTCAATAAAGCGATCGAACCCCATCGAACCCCAGCGATAAGTCAGCGCTAGAGCTGTTACTAGTCTGCTAGTTCCGCATACTTCTTGTATATTATTGTGCACTATACCTATGGAATGTTAATTGTACTATGTGCGCACGGACCTTGTCCCACCCCCCCTGATCTAGAGTCACCCAGGCACAGTCTGGGCACACTGCCAAAGGCAGTGCACAGAGGTGCGTAGCGCTGATCCAATCCGCGCAAAGTGTGGAAAATTTTCATTAATTTTGTCAGTTATCAGGATGGGCTCTCGTAGCACCTTCATACTTTGCACTACATGACTTTTAACCCTTTAACTACGGATTTCTTTCCCCCAAGAGAACACATTTCCATGCGAATGTACGAATGTACCCATTTATAGAAAGATGCCATTCCCTAGACTTTCAGTTAGCAACATATCTGTGTATCTTACTCCAGAAATTGGAAGCAAGATGGCAGTGGCGAAAATCAGTACAGTTGACAAAACTAGATGGACTTGTCCGGAGTGTACCATCACCAACCTTGACAGCAACTTGAACTGTACGTCGTGCTTGAGTGCAAGGCCTGGGGAGAAGCTTGATCTTCGTGCTGAGCAGGAGATGTATGTTCCCACCCAGGGGCAAGTGAAGCAAAGTCCGGTGGATAGGTTCTTTTCTCTCTTTGCCAAGCACCCCCTTGATTGGAAGTGCCCAGCTTGTCAGTGCAAAAACGGTGGTTACTACATGAGATGTACCGTGTGCGGTTTTGAAAGACTGAAAGCAGATGTCGAAAAGCCCAAAGCAGACGTAGACGAGGAGAGTTCTCTGATTAGTCTTAGGCGCAAGACTGCTGAGGAGATACACAGTCCCAAGGATGACAGCCAGCTGCCATTGTGGGAGTGCCATAATTGTCCCTTCGCAGAGAACCCGGGCACACTCACCGAGTGCAAGGTGTGTGGTGTTTCAAGATCATTAGCCAGTGAAGCTAGTCTCCATGACGACAGCTTTGAGCACCTGAAGGACACCGATGTTTCTGAACAAGGACATCTTGGTTTTAAGCTTGTTGAAGCTGATGGACATCTCTCTGCGCACTCCAACACTGACTCTGGGATCTACTCGACCATTACAACTCCCCGTCAAATAAGCTCACCTACTGCAGACCTTTGTTCGGAAGACGGATTGGATCGTGGTCACATCACGGTCGATGTACCCTCAGAGGAAACCAATGGAAGAAGTGGTAGGAAGGCACAGGGAGTGTACGAGGGGATTAGGAAGCATGGCAAGAAGGTGAGCTGTAAGTTAGTAAGTAGCACTGATGTAATAGTAGATGGCCAGCATATTACACGGTAGAACCCTTTAATACCTAACATTGCATATTTGCAACGCGAGACTTTCAGGTTCATGATGTTCGATATCCTTGAGAGATAGGTTCTGCGTGAGCAGAAAGGGTGGGATAGGGGGAGGTGGGTGGATGCACCTGAAGGTTGCAAACTGCATTGCCGTGTCAGGTCTCTTGGTTGGCACTGGGAGAGCCATTTCCTTCGTTTTTGGCATAAATGGACTTAGAAAGTAGGACCTTCCTTGTAGGGCCTCCATTTCCAGCATTCCTCATAATTATAGAAATGCAAAGGTTGTAACAACCTTGCAACAAGCTTGTGAATGTGGGTTGTAACAACCTTGTATCGGGGTGAAACAACCTTGGAATTGCAACTGTAACAAGCAGGGTATTTAGTTGTAACAACCTTGTGACAAGCTAGCAACAAGGCTGTGAAAGGAGGTTGTAACAACCATGCAACAACCTTGGAATTAAAACTGTAACAAGCAGGACATCTGGTTGTAACAACCTGGCCACATGGTTGTAAGTTAAGGTTGAAACCTGCATTCAACAATCATTGAACATTGCATACATAAAAATAAATTGTAATACATAACTACGTAACTAAGTCCTGGAGTGTGAGTGATAAAATAGTTCCAGTGAATTACAAAGCTAGTACATGATGATGAGTGATATACATAATGGCTTTACAATGATCAGGCTGCTACTGCTTGACAGTCTGGCATACCAGATTTCTGAGTTCCCAGCATGTGACGATTGTGACCACTTGCTTGCAGTGTCATCAAACGGGAGGGAGGGACCGAGTATTTTTCCTGTCTGGATATGAGGGGCTCTTCTGTAGGAAGAAAAGCGTTATACGTATCATCATTAAAGCAACGTTGACAGCTCAAATTATAATAATAGAGTATCTATGTACTGCCCCTGAAATGAATGTAGTAAAACAAGATGTCTTAACACATTGCACACGGAAATGACATCATTATTATTTGCTAGGGGCGAGGATTGTAACAACGAGCAAAATATAGCCAAGTGAAACTTTCTGAAGCACAACCATCTCCGAGGTTAGTGGGTCCAAACACTGAAGGGACTACCTTTGTACTTCAATTTACGAACTCCACGAAGAATGTTCGAGAACATTGGGCATGGGCTGGAATCTTCCAGAACAGCTAGCAGATGCATTCGGGGAGCAGCAGTCGAAGTGGATGCAATCGGGGAGCTGTAGTTGAAGTGGACACAATCGGGGAGCAGCAGCCGACGAAGTGGACGCAATCGGGGAGTGGCAGTTGAAGTGGACACAATAGGGGAGCAGCAGCTCTTCACAGAGAGCTGTCCGGCACTGGATTACTCACCTAAGTGAACGAGGGGAAGTAGGCAAGCAAAGCCACTTGACGCCAATTGATGCCGTGGCCAAGGCAAAGCTTAGTTACCTAATAGCAGAACACGTAATTACATCTGGTCTGGGGATTGGTAGGGGCCTGCCTAATAATAAAGCGGCTTGGTCAAGACTCAATCATTGGGGCGAGCGTGAGCGAGCCCCACATAGACGAGTTTGCTGTAAATTTTCCATATCTATATTTCTATATATATTTCTATATATATTTCTATATATATATCGTACGTTGTGCCGTAAATCACTTCCTGCTCTTATTTTGCGTATTCTTACGTCATGTTAATTCCAAAACGATACACAACAAAGTTGCTGCATACTCTACCTGTTGCATGCATGGTGCGAATACTCTACCTGTTCGATGGACGATGGCGACAACACAGACGGAGACCACTGATTGACCTACCTATAGACCCATTGAGTTACGTCACATTTTCTGTGGAATTTCCGTATACTATCCGGAAGCCGCCATCTTGGTGTACTGAAATACATTGGCTTTATATGCAGTATCGATCAAAACGTGTCCTGCGTCACAGGTAAGCGTTTATATAGCTTTAATAGCCTACGTAGCTATCTCATTTCGACCGATTCAACACATACTAGAAGCATTGTTGGTGCATGATTGTTTTTACCGAGATCGCCGTAGAAGCTGCTATCTCCAAAAACGCTAAATAGCCGCCATGTTGGTGCTCAGTTCCGTATTCTCGATTTGATGACATCAGCTGCAACGGGTCTATTCATTGGCTAGAGCGATGGGTGAACCATGAACAGTCTAAACCAGGTTCTGTAGCTACCTTCTCGCCTGTGGTGACAGCAAACTGGACGAAGTCCGCACTTAGCTAGCTACCTATTCACCGACCTCAGACCAGTACGTGTCCTGCAGAACACATGCCATTGTCACATGGTGTACTAGACCAGTGTGCAGCATGCATATACGTAGGCCCCTGTGTTGTGCACATGTGTGTCATATTACGATTTCTGTCACCTCAGTCATGCAACATTGGATGGGCTGCATTGGCAGGGGACATTAAAATTTGACTGACTGTGCATGCAAATAAGTACTCGTTCTGCATTGTACTCGCTCACGCTCGCCCCACAATGCCATGCATTCTCCTAGTAGATAATATACTATTATCTATGACTCAACGAGCAGAGTGGAGTGAACCAACTTGGTTGTCAATCGCAAAACCGACTTGCTGGCCACACTCTTCTTTCAACGCAAGACAGTTCAGTGCCTTGCGGTCACGGTACACACAAACACCTCAAGGGGAAATAGTAGTTGGACCCCCGGTCCAAATTTTACGGAAGTATTTGGACCCCCTATGAAGTTTTTTGCTGTACCCCATGGTGTACATGTGTACGACTGTACGAGGACCGGCCCCTCAGCGGTTGCCTTTGAGGAGCCGTTCTTCGTACTTGCCTCAGTTTGTACATGTATAGACTTACCCGCGATAAGAATCGTTATTGATCCCAGAGTTAGGAGTGAATGCTGCAGCCCCCAAGTTCTGTCTGCACCATGCGTACACCTAGCCTCGTTCCCAGGCTCCCCCCCCCCCCCCCCCCCACTGCGCGTGGTGCCGGTATTTTTCGTCGGCGCGCGCAGGGAGGAGCCTGGGAGCGAGGCTAGCGTACACCAGCTGCATGTCCAATAGTGTTTCCCGTTGATGCTACCGGGTTTCCAGGTCAAGGTAGGGCATGATACGATGGCACACTGCTTCCACAACCGGTAGCCAACCCTGACTCTAGCTAGCTAAGCTAGGCAAACAAGCTCTTGACCGCCCGAACGTGAAGCTCTGAAAACGGTTTACACTAGCAACCAAATTGGTGAATATGACGTCAAACAATGAATTAGTTTACATTAGCAACCAAAATTGGGAGGTATATGACATCAAAACATAGTTTACATTAGCAACCAAAATTGAGAGGTATGTCATCAAAACATTAGCAACCAAGTAACTAGACTAGGTAGAGTAGCTACATAGCTGTAGCTGCAACGCGTTATGCAGGACTTATTCCAGTCTGTACATGTTTCATGCATGGTTGCCAGTCTACAGAATCATGTTCCATGTATGGATGTTCCTGTTGCATCCTAGCCTCGCACCCAGGCCTTCTCACCCCACCGTTTGTCGCTTGCAGTACTAGCACAGGGGAAGGCCTGGTAAATGTGTCACGTGACATACCTGTACATTGGAGGAGTTGCACAGTCATTCTTTCTGTACAGCTCTCAGTCAGCTTTCTGAACCCAAGAAGCGTCACCAACACAGCCTGATGTTGACCACTCAGTGGCCCATGGCTGCACTCCGGAGTTCCTCAGGCCACGCGTCCACCCAAATCCATGCATGTACGTATGTCACTGCACATGACAACTTTTACCAGCCTTCCCCCGTGTTAGTATCCCAAGCGACAAATGCTGGGCCTGGGTCACGTATAACGGAAGCATGCTACTGGTAATGTGATGGCATGCTCCAGGTACCAGTGCTGTCATGAAGGTTGTTGTGGCTCTTGTGCAGTGCAAAAGCCACAAAGTGGACGTATTCACACCCTGAGTTAGAAGCTGGATAGCAGCTTCTAACTCATTTTCTCAGGATGTATATAGCTACTTGTACTTTGTGGCTTTTTGAGTTGGAGCTGCACAGAAAATAAACAGAAGGTAGCATGTGGTGACATGCAGTATAAAAGAAGGTGTCACAACCAAGCTAGCTATAGCTAGGTGGAAATCATACAAGCTTGTTACAAGGTCGGTTAGATTTACCATACTGGTATATACCAGGATGTCACAAGGTTGTTCACCAAAGTGGCAATCTTACAAGGTTGTCACAAGGTTGGCAAGTTAACTGTACCAGGTTGTCACAAGCTTGTTGAAATCATGCAAGGTTGTTACAAGGTAGGGGAGTTAACAGTACAAGATTGTCACAAGCTTGTTTGGACCAAGTACAAGGTTGTCACAAGGCTGGTGACCTTGTTACAACCTTGCCACCAGGTTGTAACAAGCTTGGCATTTCTGTATGGGTAGTGCATTGACCGTGCGAAAGATTAAATTCTGAAATTTCTCATGTTACTGTTTTTAGCGTGCCTGTGTAGGTGTTTACATTCATCCACAAAAGCATGTGTGTTTATGTTCATCCACAATCGCTGGGTGATTGTACGGATCAAGACTTGACAAAGAGTGACTGCTAGAAGCTTCGAAGACAGAGAAAAGACAGGTGAGGAGACCTCCGTGGCGTCTCCACTAGTGGAGAATAGTGACTGTAAGTGCCACAGGATTTGTTTCCCTGCGCAGTTATGAACTCCAGAAAAGCAATCTTTTGGCACCTTGCTGTAGTCAGTCACTGACATCAAACTGTACGTACACATGCGTGCTAGTAACTGGACTACCGTGGACCTTTTAGTCGTTTGCGTGGTCGTTGCACGCTCCCTCCCCTCTTTCCACTCTACCTCATTGTACACTCCTGACGTGCACATGTAAATCTGTGTTCACGGTACGGAGGTGGAGGTCACATGACTATTAATGATTGGTATGCGATTTCTGTTGCTAGGCAACAATGCACCAAGATCAAGACCAGAGGATGGCCGCAACTGTTGCTAAGCTGGATGAGGTGGTCAAGGAAAGAGATCATCTTGAACAAAAGGCACTTGCCCTGATGGCAAAGTTCGAAAATACCAACCAGGTAGGTAAACTATCCTTATGCTATTATGTTTAGCTTGTTAGCCTCATTCCCAGGCTGTAGAGAAACAGCTGGCAACTCCCAATCTGTGTATCACAGAGTCGGTAGACTCTGTATGTAGGGATACGACGTACACGCAATATATGCTAATACAAAAGAATCTCTCCAAATCTCAGAAACGGTACACTTATAAGCCTTTATAACCACATACCGTTCATCTTCGAGTGTTTTCATGACCAACAACACTTCTCGCGTCGCGAAAAACCGTCGCGAAAGTACCGCACCAGGTACTCGCAAAACGGGCAAATTGTTTTTCTTTCTTCTTTCTTTCTTTCTTTCAGACGGGCTAGCTCAACGTCGCCTCAATCCCTCATGATGGTTTTCGCACGAAACAGCAGCATTTTACACCGAGCAGTGCACCAGCCCATCGCTTTTTGGCAACCTCCAAGTCTTCACCAGGCGGCTACAGCTGCCCACTCAATAACTATGGCTTCATTTGTCACGCCATTTTCATGTTTGTACGCATGCGCACTTAAACGATCACTTAGCAACGATACGTAATTATTATTCAAGATCGCTGAATTAGAAGTGACTTGCGCTGTTGTGTTTAATACTGTAACTAGACTGAGGTAAATTCTCTGTGCTATATAATATACTAGACTGTGTTCTGTGAGAGGGGTGAATGCCTATCTAAAGACTCAACAATGTGTCGCTACTACTATCTGGTATAGCTATTTTAGCTACACTATACTTAGCTATGGTCTTCAGCTCAGGGAGCACTGGCTTAGTATCCATCCAGAAAAGGGTTGGCTTTTGAGATGCTTGGGTCTGATTCTTCAGCCATTGCTGGCAGTGTAAATGCCAGAGTCCAGTATGCATGCGCCTGCTGCTAAAAAAAATGACATAAACAAGTAATAAAAAACATTCAAAATGTAACAGGATGTAGGGATACCAGAACCGCAAAAAGTAAGGAAACAAGGTAGGGATGATCACACAAAACAGTGAAGTATACAATCCCCCTACATATCTTTTTTCATTATACATGTACACGTATTATGGGAAAAGATTTCTGTAGGGGGTTGTATACTTCACTGTTTTGTGTGATCATCCCTACCTTGTTTCCTTACTTTTTGCGGTTCTGGTATCCCTACATCCTGTTACATTTTGAATGTTTTTTATTACTTGTGAATGTAAGGTTAGCCTCGTTCCCAGGCTCCTCCCCAGCATTTTGTTGCATACAATACAAACAGCTGTGGAGGAGCCTGGGAACAAGGCTGTGTAACTTCACAATTCAAGCAGTGAGTATTGCATTAGTGCACGCACAGCTAAGTATGTCTCTATATTGATGTCCGCAGGAGTTGACTCGGTCTCGTGTGGAGATGACGAGGCTCACCACTGACGTGGAGCAGCTGCGTAGAGAGAAAGCAGACCTACAGGGAGAGCTGGAGGCACATAAGGTTACGGTGAGGTCTCAGTCATGTGACCTCTACCCAATCACATTTCTCAGATCAGGTCGTGTGACTATAATGTGACCTTTAACTGAAGGTCCAATTAAGTCACATACATCTAGCTGGATTCACATTTGAGGCATCTGAAGGTACACGTCAAGATGTGACCTGATTTGCAACATATAGGACTTCTCCCAAATATTAACATATAAGAGACTAAGTAGCTATGCATTGATCATGCGAAAGGTTTATGTTCATCCGCAATCGCTGGGTGATTGTACGGATCGAGACTTGGCGAAGGGTGACGCTTCGAAAAGCCAGACCTTGCGAACATGCTCTATGACAATTAGTCAATCGAGGCATTTCAAAGCCAGGTGAGGAGACCTCCACAGCGTCTCCACTAGTGGAGAATAGTGACTGTAGGTGCCACAGGATTTGTTTCCCAGAAGTCATGAACTCCAGAAAAGCCAAGGGAAAGTTATTTTGTGCTCTCCAGCAATCTTTTGGCATAGTCAGTCACTGGACTACCATGGAAAGCTTTACATTTTAATTGTTTGCATAGTTGTTGCACGCTCCCTCGATCCCCTCTTTCCACTCTACCTCATTGTACACTCCTGACGTGCACATGTAAATCGGTGTTTACGGAGGTCGAGGTCACATGACTATTAATGATTGTCATGCAATTTCTGTTACTAGGCAACAATGCACCAGGAACAGGGCCAGAGGATGGCCATGACCGTTGCTAAGCTGGATGAGGTGGTCATGGAAAGAGATCATTACGAACAAAATGCACTTGCCCTGATGGCAAAGTTCGAAAATACCAACCAGGTACTTAAACTCAGCTTGTTAGCCTCGTTCCCAGGCCGTGGGCAACTTCCGTGAGTTCGAACTATGTAAGATGTAATGTTAGCCTCGTTCCCAGGCTCCTCCCCAGCTTTTGTCGCATACAGTACAGTATCCGACTAACAGCTGGGGAGGAGCCTGGGAACGAGGCTGTGTAACGTCACAATTCAAACAATGAATATTGCATTAGTGCGCATACAGCTAAGCATGTCTCTGTATTGTATGTCCGCAGGAGTTGGCTCGGTCTCGTGTGGAGGTGACGAGGCTCACCACTGACGTGGAACAGCTACGTAGAGAGAAAGCAGACCTGGAGTTGGAGTTTAGGGTGAGGTCTCAGTCATGTGACCTTAACTAACGGTCATGTGATCTCTACCCAATCAGATCAGGTCATGTGAGTGACCTTTAATTAAAGGCCCCAGTCACATAATATTATCTCAGTGCAGACAAGTGATAGTTTGTGTTAGTCTCGTTCCCAGACTCTGAAAAGACTTTCTTGTCGCATGGGGTGGGGGCACACAGCATAAACTTAAAGAATGTCATAATTGCATTCTTAAATCCGGAAGTCGTGTTTCTGATGCCTCAGCACATATGGACTACTACAAAGCGCGGTTGACAAAAGCTTGAGATGGCCGCAAAGTCAATTGGGACAGCTGAAAACAGGCTGTGGGACAAACGTTTACTACGTACGAAACTATACATTGCAAAAGGCTGTCTGCATGACTGCCAACATCATTTGTGTTCTGCTATCTGATTTGAGATCTCAAATCTGAGATCAACCCCGCCCTATTTGACTTGTACTGGGAAGGAGATGGCACTGATAGCTACTGATGTATGATATATCATAGATAATCTAAACCAGAGGTGGATGTGAAACGCTTCCGTTTATTCGATTTTGCGTGAAACATTCATTGCAGTGCTCAGGTGCTCAGGTGTAACGGTTAGTTTACGGAAGTTTGCTGGTCCGCTCCGTTCTTTCGTGGGGAAAGGGGTGAGTTACCACTGTAAAACTATTTTCTCTCAGTGCTCCGTGGTTTCTGAAGCTGAGAACGATCGTCAACAACCAGCTGCCTCCTCCGTCGCCGTAATAATCTCACACAAAAGTTTGTGTTAGATAGACGCAGCGGTTGCTTAGTGTACTTGGTTGTAGCTGCTCGTTCATAATCCAGCTACATAGCAGCTACTGGGTAAAAATGTCCAACGAACCTTGACAGTGCTCAAAGGTGCTCCAGTTGGCCAGTGGACTGGCAGTTTTCCGTATAATAGTCCGATATACCCGCTGCAATGATTGTTTCAATGAATTTCCGTGTACTCTCCGTGGATGCATACCGTTTCACATCCACCTCCGGTTTGTATTATCTATGGATATAATTATGTATGTACGTGTATGTATGTAGGTGTGTAGGTGTGCTTATGCCATAACTGGCAGTGTTTGTAATTTGTTACTCCCTGTAGGGAGAGGCAGTATCTCTTCGTCTACAATTAGCAGCGCAGATATCTGAACAAGATCAGCTTCACCTCCAGCTAGAGCAGGCAGAAGCTGCAGTCAGGCAATCAGATACTGATCTCAACCTCTCACAGGTACAATGCAGTCCTGTAGTGCATGAATGTGTGATGTAACCATGTTTGCATGTGTTTCTTCAGGCTAGAGTTGTCGAGCTGGAAGGGGAGATCACTGCGATGAAGACAGCAGTCTCTGACGCAGAACATCATCAGATAAGAGTTTACCAGGAGCTATCCAAGGTAAAGCAACAATGTGCATGTGACACACTTGACCAAAAATGTCTCCATTGCTCGGTTCACAGTGTAATTGTTATAGACAGGAGTACTAATGATGTAAAGAGCAGAAAGAGGGGAAGGAGCGTGAAATGACCACGCAAAAGATTAAAATTTGAACGGTAGTCCTGTTAGTATTTTTAGCTCATACATGCACAGAGAGTTCAAGAAGGGTGACTATACTAAAAGGCAGAGAAAAACCAGTATCAAGACCCCTTTGGTAGTGAGGCAGGGGAATGACATACTACTAAGTAGTGATGAACCTTGAGCAAGTGCTGCATGACGATGTAGTCAATCGAGCCGCTTCATACAACCAAGCCAAGTCTCTTGACTAGTGAAAAGATAGTTTTAGTAAGTGTCGCAGGATGTTCCCATGCAGTAGTCATCAACTCCAGAAATGCCGAAAGGGCATTTTTCTCTCTCCCAGCGATCTTTAGTATGTTGCTGTAGAGTCATTCAATTAGCCTTGTTCCCAGGCTTACCCCATTTTCTGTTCTTCGGTTTGTTTACATGGATACGGAAGAGCGGCGAAAAATGTGGAAGGCCTGGTATTACCGTGTTTATGCTAATAAAACGGTACATCTAATCTAGCAGTAGAAATTCAATTCCTGGAATTTCCAATTAAGCGGTAGCTCAGGACACTAATTATTTTCTGTGATTCCAATGTACCGATACCAGGAAATGTGCCGATACCTAGAAATGTACTTATCAAAACAACACGAGTTCCAAGTACACATTTACTATTCATAGTCAGTCTGATTCAGTCGAAATGCAGTGCATGACACAACAGTCAGCCCTTGATCACAAACGAGTTCTCTCGAAATTCAGTGCGTGGCATCATGGTTGATGATGCCCATTTCTTGGAATTACTATAGTCACACGCCGAGATGCAGCGTGTGGCATGGCAGTGGGTGCCCATTTCCTGGAATAGTGTAGTCACAACAGTCACAAACGCCGAATGCCAGCACGTGGCATGGCAGTTGATGTCCATGTTCCTGGAATGACAGTCACAAACGCTCGAAACAGTGCTGCATACGGCAATGATGGCGTGGCAGTAGACGCCGCCCAGTTCCTGGAATAGTGCAGCCACAACAGTCACAAACACTCGAAATGCAGTACATGGCATGGCAGTAGCCTCGTTCCCAGGCCCCGCCCAGCTGCAGCTTTTTGTCGCTCTCAATTTTTGTTCGCGCGTGGGAGAGCCTGGGAACGAGGCTAGCATGGCAGTTCGATGCCCATTTCCTGGAATAACAACGGTCACAAATGATTTCTCTCCAAACGCTGCACGACAAATTCTTATCTATTACAACGGTCCATCCAATCTAGTGATACAAATTCATTTCCTGGAATTTCTATGATTCCAATCCTACGGTAGTGAGTTTTGAAATGATACCGTTTTATAAATACGGTATCCGAATGATGTTTGGTGGACATAGGAGGGGTGGAGCACAACCACAAATAAGTTTATAAACACTGGCCAACAAAGTAGCTAGAGTGTCTGGAGTCTCAACTAACCGTGGAGCATTCAAACCTATAGCCGACTGGATGATGAACTGGTCCAGGACTTGCTGATTCAGAAACAACTACAGGACTAATAGTACTACCATGAAAACAGTTTCCAAATTTAATCTTTTTAGCGAGGTCGTTTCACGCTCCTCCCTTCCTTGTGCTCTTTACGTCATTAGTGCTCTGAACATTGGGAATGCCTACTACAAACATTTCAATTGCTTACCCTTATGTATATGTGCAGCTCATAACAGAAAAAGACACCCTCCTGCAAGCAGCTCGGGCAGAACAGCTACAGCTGACGCAAGAGAAGGATCAATTCATACAGAGATTGCAGAGTGACAAAGATCAGTTAAGACAACAACTTTCTGGGCAAATTCAGAGGCAGTCTCAACGTCCCCACGAAAGTAACTTCTGGGAAGTTCCACGTAATGAAATCACCCTCAACATGCATAAGATTCTTGGTACTGGTGCCTGGGGCTTTGTTGTGGAGGGGAAATT
This sequence comes from Axinella damicornis, assembly GCA_963931865.1. NCBI lineage: Eukaryota > Metazoa > Porifera > Demospongiae > Axinellida > Axinellidae > Axinella > Axinella damicornis. The sequence continues at coordinate 11,733,265 of OZ007512.1, read as the reverse complement.
TCGAGGTCAACAAGTGGCTGTGAAATGCTTGCATGACATGATCCGACAGCCAGAAGTTATTGAGATCATTCGCAAAGAAATTTGCATCATGGCCCAGATTCGACATCCCAACCTGGTGTTGCTCATAGCTGCTGTAGTCGATGCAGAAAATGATCCACTGATTGTTACCGAATTGCTTGACATCTCACTTAGAAAGGCATATGAGAAGCGCCTTCTGCAAGGCAGCAAACTGAATATCTTCCGAGATGTTGCATCCGCTCTCAACTACCTTCACCTTCACCAACAAGGAGAAATCATCCACCGAGATGTGAGTTCTGCTAACGTCCTTTTGGAGGCCAAACCAAACAACCAATGGAAAGCGAAGCTCTCTGATTTTGGTTCTGCAAAGCTTGCAATCGAGGCCAAGACCACAGGCCCAGGTGCACCTGCGTACACAGCCCCTGAAGTCCGAAAAGATATGGGGATCCGTCAGACAGGAAAGTTGGATGTCTACAGCTACGGAGTTCTCCTGTGCGAAGTGACTGTAGAGCAATTTCCAATGGATGGGAGTCTTCCTAGCATGGTCCAAACAGTTCGAATCACATGGCCCTTCATGCATGGCCTTGTGACTCACTGCACACAAAATCACCCTTACAACCGACCAACAATGTCGTATGTGCTGGGAGAGTTTGATAAGCTTCGACCACAATACTAAACTTTCAATACCAATGACTTGTATTTTGACGTACATGTAGTGAATGCTCCACACTAACTTTTTAGAACCATTCCAATGACTTTTGTAATTAAATTGACCGTCAATTTAATTAGCTATACAAGTAGCTAGTGTTTTTGAATGTTCGACAATAACTTGATGCCGTGTAAATCTGCATGTGCACTTTGATCGTTATGTGCACACTATGCATGTCATTGACATTAATTTTGTGTGATGGTGTGACCTTGTATTAGTACAGTCCATCAAATTTGTACCTTATGGAAGTCCACAAGTGCCATTTTTGTTTCTTGTTTCTTTGGCACTTCATTTCCATTGCACTCTTCCATTGTACATTGCATGCACTTCTCATGGCATTGCACTCTTTTAGCCTCGTTCCCAGGCATTCTTTTGTGCAACTGAAAGCGGCACGCGGGCCTGGGAATGAGGCTAGCCCTCTTAGCACAACCACACTGCCATTTTGCTCATTCCATAGTTATTGTAGATAATAATCACCTGGAAGCTTTAATATTGAAAGATTGGTTAAGAATTAAGACTTATTTCACTCCAAAAAAAATATGAACCGCATACAGGTTTATTATAGCTAATACCGTTAGTATATACTTCAAATGCTAACCTGCATGAAAGGGCATGCATGCACCGGCCTGCATGGCTATTATAGCCTTGTTCCCAGGCTCTCTCCTCGAGCAAAAAGGTTTTGAGGAACGAGACTGGTGGTCTGGGAACGAGGCTAAGGCATGCAGTATATACACTAATTTTATACTATATGCCTGGTATCCTAGCTGGGCTATAGGAATGAGATACAGATCGATTCGAATCACACTGTGATCAGCATGAATGGAGCTCAAGCTGCCAAAATTATAATCTTGCTGTAGGTTTAATTTTGACCAATCATGGATTATAGCATTTGGCCGAGTGCGATTTTGTGACCATTATTAAGTTAAAGGTCCTTTTTTGGAAGGCTCTTTTCATGCATGCTGATCAGCTATAGTATCTTGGGCTATAGGAATGAGATATATACGAAGCTGGGATTTGTACCATTGTGTAAAAGAATCTTCAATATTGATGTCCTAATAATGACTTTTAGTATTGTTTGCCAAATATTGCACTCCATAAAAGTTTTTTGTTTAACCTACAGCAAAATGGACATCATTTGAAAGCTTTCATGCTAGCCAATCACTCTATGGTGCCAAGATACCTAACATAGGTCTAGTACATGGCTCAAACATTTGGCCTAATTTGCACCATTGTGATCAGCTTGAATGGATACCAAATCAACCCGTTGTGCACTTGCATGCAGACATTTTGAATAGTGCACCAGCAACCAATTCTGAAGCTCCCTGTTCATACAGACAGCAGATTGCAGCCAAGTTCCCAAAAGGACAACATGCAGATTAGTTTTCTTGGCACAGGTGGCTGATGTCCTTCTCTTGTGTGATTGTATATAGACCATACTCAAAAGTCAGAACCTCGGAGTCTAGGAGACCGAGCTTTGGGGAACGCATACCGATGGGTGGGGCTAGCTAGCCTGCTGCATAGGCCTGTGCACAATCTGCCGGCAGAAATTTGAGGCATGCTCTACATGTAGCAAGAAGCATAATGCTGGAAAAATAGGGGTGGGGTGTAAGAAAAATTGTTCATAACTCTAATCTCTGGCACGTGCATCATTTCAAGGACAGCAGGAGTACACTACAAGACTATTATGAGACATCGATCATGCTACAGTACAGATAATCGTTAATATTCAGTGTGCTATTTGTCCTTTTCAGGGTTTTTTTTGTGAACCTCTGAGCATAATATGAGAAAAATAGGCCCAGCTAATGAGCAAAATAGGTAGAATTTATGAGAATTGCAGGAAAGAAAAATAGGTAACATTGGAAGCAGATAGGGCTCAGGCCTACTGCTGCAACCGCCAATGACGTCATAAGGGGAAATCCCTTTGACAAAACATGGGCGGATCGTAGCTAGCTGAGTATCGATCAAGAATCGCTCAAAGCAGCTCTCATTCTGATCTGATTGTGGCATTCTAAACAGGTATGGTGGTAAACTATGACCTAGCCGTAAGTTAGTACATGAATTGATACGGTGAGGGGGTGGGGTGGTTTATTCACACTACGTCCAATCCATGGAGGTACATGTATTGTCTACAGTCTTGTCACAGCGAGCGTTTCCTGGACGATTGTGGCGTTCTAAACAGGTCTGGTAGTAAACTAACCATGAACTATTTTGGTTGGTAGACGTCTGCATGATACGGTGAGGGAGTGGGGTGGTTTATGCTACAAGGGGTGACACTCCCATAGATGCCGTAGTCACAGCTGCGACCGGGGTCAAGAAATCTTGACTGTCATTTTTGCTGCTTGACCACTGGACCTCATCACAAAAAAGCCTCTTGACTGTTTGACTGCGCTGTATTTCAGCTGTTGACCGTGTGCACATTTCGCCCTTCACCTGATAGTACCGTAGTCTCTCGATAATACGCCCATGGGCGATGAATTTAGAATCTGCTCAAAGAGGGGGATGGGCGTATTTTCGAGGACCCTTCTCCCGAAAATAGGCCCACCCTTGACTCGAAAGTAGGCCCACCCAATTCGAAAGTAGGCCCACCCAATTCGAAAGTAGGCCCACCCAAGTACATGCGTACTATACGAGTGCAATACTGCAACAGTCATTCTAGCAAGGCTTAACTACTACTAGTCCCGAGTTTCTTGGTGAGCAGGAACAATCTCTTCGTGTGAGTAGCTACAGGAACAGCAAACAAGACACAGCAGGACTGCTTGAATGACGTAGAGTGCGCAGACTATCTTCGGGACTTGCCGATTGCTGCTGCTGCTTCCTAGAAATCCGTAGTGCGCTGCTAGTGCTACGCTAAGGCGATTGCACACGCGAAGACACAAACATGCAATGAACAGCGCGTGCACAGTCTCATGTCATGCATTCAGTACACAGCTGATTATGCAATGGCATGCAACATAATGAAATTCATTGTAAATAGTACTGCGATAGCCAGCCTTCATTTCTTAGTCCAACCCTTTGACAGTGCTTCTTCTGGAGCTATTCAAGTACTTTTCCTGTTCGAGCTAATAGGGTGGGCGTACTTTCGAGTAATAAATGACCCTTTGCAACAACTTGTCGCGAAAAAGGGGGTGGGCGTATTTTCGAGGGTGGGCGTATTTTCGAGAGACTACGGTATATGGAAGAATGCGTAGCAAAAACTCCATGCACCCCTCATTGCAGCTGTGACTCCGGCGTCTATGGGAGTGTCACCCCATTGTGCTACCTATCCTAGATATACTGTCTACAGTGTAGAGTGGAATTTAAGGTACATCTGCTGTAACTGTAACCTGTAAGGGGGCATATTATGTGTACGCCTAGTGTCATAGTGACGTTAAAGTCAGACCCCCCAACGTCACGCCTTCACAAGACTAAGGCGTGGTTGTATATGATACATAAATTAACACCTCCCCCTCCCTCTCCTCCTTCCCCTCCCCTCTTCCCCCTTTTCTCTCACCCTATCCCCCTCCCCCTCCCCTCCCCCTTTCCGTACCCCTCGAGCTCCCCCCTCCCCGGTCCCCTTCCCCCTCCAACCCCATTTTAATCACAATGCCTAGATTTTAGTTCTTCCATCATTATCTCTATTGCTTGCTTGCTTAGTGATAATTGATGTGGACTTTGGCTGCGTGGGTACGTGGGAAAGGTCAGGACGAGGAAAAGGAAGAGACCGAGAAACAACCAGATATGGCAGAGCGGCAGAGACAACCTCGTGTTACCGGGTACTACCAGAGGAACAAACCTGAGGAGCCCTCAGCCAAATCCAGTGGGACTATAGGCATAGTGAAGCCTCCGGGTGGAGCCAGAAGAGACGGCGGTACTCCGCAGAGTCAGCCATACCAACTAAAACCGACTCAAGCCAAGGCCAGTTTCCAAAAGGTCAACCTACCCCCTGCAAAACTAGGGATGCTTTTCCACGTTCACCTCTCGGTTACAGAGTTTTGGCCACACATCTACTCCCTCTCACCAGCCCAGTCCAGCTACCAAACCAGCCAAATTCGCCCTAACACGAGAATGGGCGGGGCCTGTAATGCCGAAAGGTCAACTCTCTAGAGTACCTTGGCCAGGGAGCTGTCGGAGGCTGTTCACTTTCCAGGCTGTTCTTCGGCCACTTCAGCAGACCCACAAACATTCCTGCTCACTCCACCTAGCTATTCACACTCAGATAGCCCATCGCTACATTCAATAAGCCAGAATAGCTTCTTACTTAAAAAAAAGAAAAAAGAAAAAAAGAGTGTTCAAACAAATCTTCAAAGTACCGCATGGCCACATCAGAGTACCGATTTGAAACTCGAAAGGGCCGCTAGCCGCATCAAAGAGAGAAGCCCCCCTTGTTTATTCCGGTTGCCGCCATGGGAAAACGTAAACAGATTAATAACTCTAAATAACCGTATGCGAGTGACGTCATCTCATTAATTATTCATGAGCAAAATTGCGCGATTTCGCCGATGGCGTGCTTCCTACCTTAAGGTAAGGGAAGGGATTTCTGGACAATCTTTTAATTCCAGACACGGCACTTCATGCCCCTCGCATTCAGTCCGTTAGCAATTCTTCCGAATTATGGTAAGTGCGCATGCATACCCTACCTTCGAACTTTCCAACGCTGTGCAGTTGTTAGCAAAAACTGCTCCTAGAGAGCGAAAGCCGGGACCGCGTCCGGAAATCCCCTGCTGTCCGGAAATCCCCTCCGTTACCTTATGCTACAAGGGGGTGACACTCCCATTGATGCCATAGTCAGAGCTGCGACCGGGGTCAAGAAATCTTTACCGCTGCTTGACCACTTGACTGCATCGCAAAAAACTCTTGACCGTTTAACTGGCTGTTGTCCAGCTGTTGACCACTTGACCGCGTGCACATTTTGCCCTTGACCCGATAGTATACAGAAGAATGTGTAGCAACTCCACCCCTTCCTTAGTATACAGGTCCAAGATTCACTGACCACTTGACCATATTGCAAAATGACTCTTGACCATTTGACCATGACTACACACACATTTTGACCCGAGAAATGCATAACGAACCACCCTTCCTTAGTGCATGGATATGGTAATGCATCCCCCCCCCCCCCCCCCTTCCTCATCCCCTTCCCCATCCCCTTCCCCATCCCCTTCCCCTCCCCATTCCTCCTCACCCTCCCAACTCTCCCATCCACCTCCCCATCCCCCCTCCCACCTCCCCTCTCCTCCTTCTCCCTCCCCTCTTCCCTCTTCTCCCTCCCCCACCCCTCTCCCCTCCCCTTCCCCTCCACCTCGAGCTCCCTCCAACTCCACTTTGATCATGATGCCCAGATTTTAGTCCTTCCATCATTATCTCTGTTGCTTGCTTGTTTAGTGATAATTGATGTGGTCTTTGGCTTCGTGGGTACGTGGGAAAGGTCGGGACGAGGAAAAGGCAAAGACCGCGAGACAACCAGATATGGCGGAGGGGCAGAGACAACCTCGTGTTACAGGGTACTCCCCGCAGAGGAAAAAAGCTGCGCAGCTCTCACCCAAAGCCAGTGAGACAGTAGGCGTGGTTGGCACTCCACACAGACAGCAGCAGGTGGAGGATGCAGAACTACCCTGGGAAAGGGTTGAGCACGAGGACTTGCAGAAGCTACAGGTAGTTCTTTATTGTTGCAGTCAACTGTGTGTGATGTTTGCCTGTGGGAGAGGAGTTTCCTATGCACATGCAGCAGTTTGTAGCTAGCTACCTCTGATATACCCACTGCTATGCTAAGACTTCAAAATTGCAATTGTGAATGCAGTAAGTCTCACCTGGTTTGTAGCTTGATTCCAAAAGCACCGTAGAGACCGGTTAGCTAATAGGCGCATGCAGCTATGAAGCGCATAATTTTAAATAAGCGCATACCCCAAGGACAGTTTCACAATAGTGTTATAAGTGCCTTCAGTCGTATGTACAATGCTACAAGGACAGTGATCAATAACCCCATGTGCGGTGTTTTTTTTGTAGCATAATAATAGTGTTGTGTTTTAACATTGAGGGTATTCCCCTGAGCTAATGGGCCATGCAAACTGTGCTATAAATATTGTTTGCGTTGTTTACTTCAGTATAGCCTCATACCCGGGCCCACGCGTAGAATGCAGTAAAGGGCTAATTATTGTGGGTCCCTTCATATGTACGCATACACGTATGCATCGTCCCATTCCCAGACATGTTCCTGGATGAGTTGAGGAATGAGCTATTTAACTTTTTACTTTACTTCGAGGGGCGACCGCACTCCTAGTAGCCGTTGCAACCCCGCGGTTGCCTCGCCATAGCGCAAGCTAATTATTGCAATTCGTTCCAATTAACGCACATGCCACGTGGCAACCAGGAGTGTAACAATGAAATACTGTGATATGATTGGCCAATTGAAGGGGGTTTATTTCACTTGTACTTATACACCTGTAAATTTTACTTATACACCTGTAAATTTCATGTAGTTACAGCATCATACATTTAGCATCATACTAGGTAGCTAGCGTCTGCGCGTGAGCGCTGTACCCAGACGAGTACAGTAGCGTGGAGCTGGACTTCGGACTTGGCCAGTCGTCATACGTCTCACCTCCGTAATACGTAATACGTCTCACCCCGATCCCAGAGTCTGATTCCGCTTCGGAGTCACAATCCCAAACACGAGGCACGAGTAATCGTGTTGTCGGTTACTATACTATGCTAGCTAGAGCAGCCGCTATAAAACTCGCCATCTCTAGACAAAGTCTTTCTGACTGAACGGTTGCTAACTGTTTCGGTTGCTAATACAGACAGCTATTTGATTGGCTACCAGCTAAATACCTTACTTAAATGATGAAACCCTCAGGGCCTACGGGATTTAGATCCCCTTGGAAACCTATAAACACCCTTGCGCTTTGCGCGCGGGTGTCTATATAGTTTCCGCAGGGCTCTAAATCCCGTAGACCCCTCGGCTTCATCGTTTAGCCTATATGTACCATCTTCTATCAATCAATCCCAGCTTGTCCCCGGCCATTAAAGAATGAGCTACATCTTAATTATGTGACTCAGTGATATGTTGTAGACAAGGTTTTAAGGTTTCTGCCCAGATTTTACCTCCATCATGGCTGCGAGATAAAATCTGGGCAGAGACCTGGGAATTAGGCTAATGAAGACCTTGCAGAAAAAATGATCATGCAGTGAGATGCTATGATGTCATTGTGATGTCATGCTGTCATTGTTGTGATGTCATGCATGCAATGACATCGTTGTGACTACACATCACCTAAAGTGTGTTCTCTCTCCTTAATTTGTTCACGCAGCAACAAGTGCCTGAACCCAGGACAGAGTCAGGTACTGATCTCCAAGTTGCAAAGAAGAAACCGGAAGAGTATAGAAATCAACGTGATGCTGCTCGTATGGAAGTCAAATCTCTGCGGGAACAGCTTGCACAAAGTAAGGCAGATGTTGAACAGGGAGGAAGAATGGTAGCGCAGTGCGAGAGAAGAATACATGAACTGGAAGCTGAAGTTTCAAACATGAATGCCAAGCATGAAACACACATAAAGCAACTCAAGCAAGAGTTTGAATGCATTGTTGTCCAGAAAGATGAAATTAGTCGAGAAGCAGTTGCTCGGGCACGAATGTTTGGTGGGGATCCTAACGCAAGTGCTCAGCGGCAGCTAGAAGCGTCTTACCAAACCCAGATCCGCCAGAAAGAAAGAGAGTTTCATGATAGGGAACGTTACTTGCTGAGAAGGCAGCAGCACTATGTGGCCCAGATTAGCCAGCTGGAAGATTCCCGTGAGACAGCAAAGATGAGAGAGGGCGAGTTGAGGGCGGAGATGGAGAGATTGAAGGCAGACCATCAGTCTCAACTTCATAAACTGTGTGGGGTAGGTGTATGAGATACGTGTAGTGCACTTGTAGAGCAACACTGTATTGAAGAAGATTCATAACTTACAATTGTACGCTCTACTATCAAAATTAATTAACCCTTTAACTACTGAATTCTTCCCACCAAGACAACACATTTTCATGCATTCAGTGCACACCACTTTCGTAGGTACTCCTCTCCCACAGCATTCGCTCCTCAGCGGCCAAACTTGGTGGGGCCCGCACACGTGGAGAGACCCCTCTGGCAATACCATTAATGATATTCATGACCACCCACAAGCCCAGCAATCGGAGGTCAAAGTTGGATGTCAGCCGGATTTTAGCCCAGCATTTCCCTAAACTTGGGCCAGATCTGACTGATGACACACCTTACACCACCAATTTGCATGTTGTCTTGAGGCCCTGGGTGGGGTCTATGAATATCATTAAAATCAAACATCCTCGGGCCGATGAATCTCATTAAAATCCCCAAAAAACCACGACAGGTGAAGGGGGGCTGCCGCCCCCCCTTTCGATACCCCCCCCCCCACTTCTACGTTTAGTGGGGGATGCGTGCCGAAATCTGACCAAATTTTAAGTTCGTCCCTCAAAGTTGTCCCTAGGCCCTCTGAAGCTTTTTTGGTCACTTTTTGGACTGACGAGAAGCCATACAAGTGCATAGGGTCTAATCATTGGGGCTCAAAGGGTTAAGGGATGAGAATTGACCTTGTGTAGATGACAGGATATGTTCCACAAATATTTTTGGCATAGCCTCGTTCCCAGTCCCACGCCCAGCTTTTCGTCGCTGCTTAGTTGAGTTCGTCCCTCAAAGTTGTCCCTAGGCCCTCTGAAGCTTTTTTGGTCACTTTTTGGACTGACGAGAAGCCATACAAGTGCATAGGGTCTAATCATTGGGGCTCAAAGGGTTAAGGGATGAGAATTGACCTTGTGTAGATGACAGGATATGTTCCACAAATATTTTTGCATAGCCTCGTTCCCAGTCCCACGCCCAGCTTTTCGTCGCTGCTTAGTACGGGCGACGAAAAGCTGGGCGTGGGACTGGGTACGAGGCTATTTTTGGCATACATATACACATACGTACCATCACTCAAGGGGTGACAAAGTCATAGCAATGTAAGGGGAGACATGACTTGCCTTACAATACATAGTCTACATACTTCCAGGATATTTTTTTCAAGGGGGGGTTGGGGTTAGCAAAAGATCAAAGGTGGGGCTAATTCCCCCCCTCCTCCCCCCCCCCCCCCCCCCCCCCCCCCCCCATGAAACCCCCATTTTGGCAGACCCCACCTTTTCTTTCTCTACTCTCTGGATGGCCTAGATGATGCATTTGACAATATCCACCCCCAGTGTAAACTAAACCCTAAACTCTGGATGCCTGACGTTGATAATTAGGAAAGGTAGTTTAAAAAATCCCTCTGTGACAGCATCTCAAGTTTCCTAGCCGTCATTTTTGCTGCTGGAGACCCCTGCATGGACATCACTCACATGACGGGGTGTACTAGGCCTCCCCTCTCCGCTAAGTGATCCATTAACCAGATGGTGGGAATGCAGCTATGTACACATTTATAACCTCAGCTAAATTTGATTTCTGGTCCTACAGTCCATGCCAGATAGCTCATTGGACGACGCCTCTCGCTGTCCATCCAACCCGATCGTCTGCAAACCATCTTCAACTGTAAGTGATATATCTTGTAAAGGAAATGCTGGCCTATTTTCATATTGGTATGTATTAATCAGACATACAAACACATACCTAGCCTCGTTCCCATGTCGTAGGAGAAATGGCCTGGCAACTTACGTGACTTCAAACTGTTACTTCCACTGCCAGAGAATTGGCAGTACCAATCACATTTCAGAACGTTGTCACATGACAATAGTAAATCCAATTGCGTCATGCTATGTAATGGAAATGTCACAGTCAGGCCTATTCATCACAATAGTCTATCGCTCGATCATGCTATTTTAGGCACTCTGCACAATGTTTTAGATTTCTGCTTGACTTCCATAGCAGAACCTGCAGCAAACAGTTGCCTCCACGAGCAGGAAAAGACTGTTCTCAGTAGATGGAATTATCACGTGCACTTCATTGCTTGAATGAGGTGTGCGATTGCCATGACGTTACATCTGTATATGCCGTTTGTCCTAGTATGTACCCTGATGTTGTAATGTACCTTTCAGGATGTTGAGTTGACTGGAGGAGCTGAGCACAGCTCTGTCAATCTCCGGCAATATCAAAGGGTTCTGTCAAGAGAGCAGATTGACATCGACCCAGCTGAATTAGCCGGCCTTGGGGCTAGGGAGCGTAGGACTGTACAGCGAAAGCTTCAGCAACTTAAATATGAAGTCATTTTCAGGGACGTCGACATCAAAACATTATCTGATCAACTTGAGCTGAAGGAGAAGAGGATTACAGCTTTAAATAGAGCCATTGAAGTAACTCGAAAGACCACCGAGAAGGGGTTGCGACACCTGAATGAAGACAGCTATCTTGATCAGCTGACGGAACTGACAGGACAATTGAGTGCATTGGACGAAACTGACCGGGCGCAGAAAAACGAGCTGGTGAAGCTTCATGTGAAGGTCAAAGAAGCAGAAGTAGTCGTGGGACAACTGGATGGAGTTGTCGAGCAAATGAGTGAGCTGGAGTCTCAGAATCAGGCACTGAAGCAACAGCTCCAGAAACAAGGTGTTGGTGAAGCCCAGCAAAGTGGTGGTGAAATCACCTATCAAAGCTACAATCAGGGGGTGATGGCTGAATTGAAACGCCTCCAGCCATTGGAAGCAGAGGTCCAGCGCTTGCAAAAAGACCTCACAGAAGCCGAGGGATATCACAAAGAAGCCATCAAGTTAGAGTCTCAGGTTTTAGACCTGATTACGCGGGTGAGTGAGAAAGAGAAGGAGGTATCTGATCTTCAGTCTGCAAAGTTGCAACTTGAGGCCAGAATCATGCCTTTGCCTCCTAGAGATGTGGAGGGTGAGATTGCGAGAATGAGGGAGCAATTACTTGTAAAGGAGGAGGAGCTTACACGGCTGATGTCAGAGAGAGTGGACAAAACTGGAGGACAGAAAGCTGCTGAGGAAGCTACTCGTTTGAAAATACAGTTGGATTTGAAAGAGAAGGACAATCTGAAGCTAAGATCACAAGTTGCTTCTCTCGCTGCTCTTGCATCTGCCGATAAACCAACTCCAAAACCTCGAACGAAGGATACTGCCGCAGATCAGACAGCCGACCAGCCACCTCCACTTGATCCCCCAACTGACGTGGAAGAGATTCAGAGGGTCTTGCAAGAGAAGGAAGCAACGATTGCACATATGGGTCAACAGCTTCAGCACTTCGAAAAGACAGCCTCCGAACTGACGAAACTCGTGGATCACACGAGACGCCAGAGTCAAGTTGTTAGGGAACTGAGACAGCAACTAGCCAGGGCAGAGGTATGTGCCGTCAGCTCAGGAGTAGGGGCCATGTGTGTACATGTACGTATATCACTGTGATTTTTATGCTAGCAAGGGTGGTATAGGTATGTAAGTGACAAAGTGGTTGCTAACTTGCTATGCATCTACTTATGTACCAGCCTATACTTAAACCATTCATATTGCGCTGCTGTTTACTTTCTGCGCAACAGGAAGGGTCTCCCCTCACATTAATTATTGGTTGTTGAGCTTTGGAAATATATCTGCTGTGTATCCCCAGTGGTGAGAAAATACTCTACACTGCTGCCCCTCTAGACATGTTACAGTTGTGCATGATGAGGAATGATGGTTGTACCATCTGAGGGTTAATGATGTAATTCCCATGGCTGAGGATGGTACAAGCGTACCCATTAAGAAGTAGCCTTGTTCCCAGGCCTTCCAACGCCTCCAGTTTTTGGTATGCAAAACGGTAACTACAAAGATTGGACAAGCGGTTATGCTTGAAACCTGGATATGTTCACCGGGTAGGACCTATACTTCTTCTCTGGAGCTTGTTTTGGTTCTCCAGCAGCTGTGCATAAGAAGTCATTGTGTCTAGAATCTGTGATGTCATGATCAGCCTTGCAGCGGATCGCGTCATATGGTATAAGTTTCCCAAGCCTTCTCCTTCTGTTTTCGCATACTCAAGTGAGCAAACCTGGAGGTGTAGAAGGCCTGCGTGGAATGATCACGAGACTAAGCTGGCTACTGCATAGCTAGCTATGTAGCCGTCATGGCATGCAAAATGAAGGCCAATGTTGTGTTGTGTACAGAAGTGAGAAGTAGTTCCAGTGCTGTGCAAAGTATGAAGTTTCTACGACGGCTCTTGCTGATCATGATGACTGAAAATGGCGGCCATAAATAGCTAGCTATATTTTCCCCTGCTTTTCGGCTTCTAGCTAGCATTTGTGCCCACTCAGCATGATACAACATTAAGTTTCTGTCTTGGCTACGGTTCAATCTCCCCCAGTAAGATATAGTAGTTAGCTAAGTAACACATTCTACACAACATGCAGTTGAAAATGTGCGTATCATGTTCTAATTACTGCCCACTTAGGGAGAACAATCTCAGTTGAAGATGGAGAAGGACAATCTGTCAGTGGCAAAAGACTCCATTCAGGATGAGATCGGGAGACTGCAGGTACACAAGTACATACTAATCATGCACTGCCTACATTTTAGTCCCACGCCCCGACTCAAGGGAATTCTTGAAACTTTTTCATGAGCCGAGGCATTCTTGATGACCTTGCGGTACTTAATTCCATACTTTCACATACACACTGACCCAGCTTCTTCCCCCCAAAAACACTTGATTGCTATGCTGAACCCACCATATGGTTAACAAATGTAGGTGATCGCCGGCCTGCTCGTTCGCACTGTACTGCTTGTGTGTAGTTCACCCACATCTTGAACCTCTCCGTTCACTTTAGCGATAGCTTAAAATTAGAAGGTATTTCAGTCAACAGTGCACTTGCAGTGAGCCTTTTGAGTGCCCATGCATCCCTTGGTTGAAAGTAGCAGAAAAGGGGCCATGAGTTGCATAGCAATTGATGTGACCAAAGAACTAGTGTTCATTTCCTTATTTGTCAATTGTGAATACCGTATAGCGGGTAATTTTCGCGGGTTTAAATTTTCGCGCGAATCTTCTTCTGAAAAACATTTCGCGATTTTTAATTTCGCGCGAACGGTACTGGTACCGGGTCAAGAATCACTTCACGTGTCAATTTTGTGTATGGTGACTACTGCACAGAGCGGGTATTTCAGTGTGGAGGCAATGGTGCGGGATCAACTACCGTGCCGAAGGGAGCGAGCTACTTCTGAGGATCCATTCGCAGTGGCGTTGATGAAAGGCGAGATGATTGTGGGCCACGCTCGAGATCTTGCTGTAGCTTCCTCTAGACGGTGTGCTCTGCAGTTGCTTGCTCACTTCTTGGTTAGCAGCCTGGCAGTGGGGCTGACGATGGCCGACTAAGGTCCCTTGGGGGATGGCAGCCCTTGCGCACGTTGAAAGTAGCGTTGCAGTGACATGGCTAGCAAGTTCATGTAGTTCAGGTCTACTACGTGACAAAAAGTTTGATGGAATTTTTTTTTTTGCGGGCACAAATTTTCGCGTGCGGGCAACCGGTCGCGAAAAACGCGAAAATTTGAACCTCGCAAAAATTACCCGCTATACGGTAATTGGAAATACTGTTACATTCCAATACTGTTACATTCCAATTCTGGGTTTTGCCACAAGAATACTTTGTGAAATGTGCATGAGCATAAAATACAGTAATATAAATACATGTACGTACACACATGGCCCCTATATTCCAGAACCCTAAAAATATATTTCACATTTGAAGGCAATCACAAGAATTTACAAAATTTCATGATGTGCGGCATAAGTACATCGTATCACTCCATGGGCTAGCTGTTGATATTGGATTACCTTAATTGTTAATGGATTTTAGTACCCTACGTAGTTCCAGGCCTCCAGTTTTGATCGCTTACAAACCATGTAAGTGATCAAAAACTGCATGGTGGTGCATGGTGATGGTGTTGTAGAGTACGTACTTGTGTAGGAGGCCCAGATGCAGATAATTGTCTAGTGAACCAATCAGATTCCTACGTAGCTACCATGCAGCTAGCTGCCTATATTCCTGGTGGTGTTCAAAACATTCTCAACCGGACCCGGTAGAGCTGCAACAATATGTATTAGACTACCACTTGTAGGTGCTTATGGGAATTACACAAAATTTGTATACACAACCTTTCGAGGCAAAACCAAGGAAGGTTATGTGCTTTTACAGTGCATGAACACCTCCCAAGAACTGCACTTGTAGCTATACAGTACAGTCTCTTGTTCGAGACAGTATGCATTTGCTTGTGCCTGTGTTGAGTGTTGATCTCAGTAAATTATAGGATACTGTCTGTTACGCAGAAATCTTGTACTGGGAAGGAGACGGCACTGATAGCTACCCAGCACGAAAACAGCCGGCTGAAGGAACAGATGGACCAGATGAAGAGACGGATGGACCTGCTGAAGGTAGAGAAGGAACAGTTTGAGGGAAGAAGCTTGCAGCTGGATTCACATTTGAGGCATCTGAAGGTACACGTACAAGATGTTACCTGATTTGCAACACATAGATATAGGACTTCTCCCAACTGTTTAATGTTATTAAGTGGTGCATCGACCACATGACCTCACGTTACTGTTTTTAGCATGCCTGTGTAGGTGTTCACATTCGTCCACAAAAGCATGTGTGTTTATGTTCATCCACAATCGCTGGGTGATTGTACGGATTGAGACTTGACGAAGGGGACTGCGAGAAGCTTCGAAGACAGAAAACTTAGCCAGATGAGGAAGCGTCTCCACTAGTGCAGAATAGTGACTGTAAGTGCCACAGGATTTGTTTCCCTGCGCAGTCATGAACTCCAGAAAAGCCAAGGCAAAGTTATTTTGTATTCTCAAGCAATCTTTTGGCTCCTTGCTGTAGTCAGTCATTGACATCAAACTGTACGTACACATGCGTGCTAGTAACTGGACTACCGTAGGCGCTCTAATTATGCGTCCTTTCTAATTCTGCGTCAAAATTCAAAGTCTCAAACCAATAATGCGTCGCACTCCAGGGACTAATTTGCGTAACGCGATTATAACAGCAGCATGGCAGCTAGCTCGAAGTGCACACAGTATAGTTGAACGGCGAAGAGGGTGCATCACATCACTGCCTGTGAACAATGATGTTTATAAAAAGACAGTTGCGATATGGCTGGGACATCAGTGAAAGTACGAGAAAGCAACTCACTTATTCTGTGCCCAAGGATATGGATGCCCTGCATAGGAGAAAAGGCAGCGACAGTCCGACAACCGGGAACAAGCACAACCGCTATGCAATAGCCTTGTCTACACTCGTCTGACTTGAGTACCTAGCGAGGTGTTTTCTAATCATGCGTTGTTGAAGTTCGTGGCCATTTGGCTGCCTGAATTTCTGTTGTTGCGTTGCATTTCAAAAATTTGAGCGACGCATAATTAGAGCACCTACGGTACCGTGGACCTTTTAGTCGTTTGTGTGGTCATTGCATGCTCCCTCCCCTCTTTCCACTCTACATCATTCTACTCTCCTGATGTGCACATGTAAATCTGTGTTCACGGTACAGAGGTGGAGATCACATGACTATTAATGATTGGTATGCGATTTCTGCTGCTAGGCAACAATGCACCAGGATCAAGACCAGAGGATGGCCGCAACTGTTGCTAAGCTGGATGAGGTGGTCAAGGAAAGAGATCATCACGAACAAAAGGCACTTGCCCTAATGGCAAAGTTCGAAAATACCAACCAGGTAAACTACGTACCCTTATGTAATTATGTAGATTGTTAGCCTCATTCCCAGGCCGTTGGAGAAACAGCCTGGCAACTTCCGCGAGTTCAAACTGCATACAGATGTAATGTTAGCCTTGTCCCCAGGCTTCTCCCCACCATTTTGTCGCATACAGTACAGTATGCGACTAACAGCTGAGGAGGAGCCTGGGAATGAAGCTCTGTAACATAGCAGTGAATATTGCATTAGTGCACGCACAGCTAAGTATGTCTCTGTATTGACGTCCACAGGAGATGGCTTGGTCTCGCATGGAGATGACGAGGCTCACCACTGACATGGACCAGCTGCGTAGAGAGAAAGCAGACCTACAAGGAGAGCTGGAGGCACATACTGTAAGTTTACGGTGAGGTCTCAGTCATGTGACCTCTACGCAATCACATTTCTCAGATCAGGACATGTGACTACAAAGTGACCTTTAACTAAAGGTCCCAGTCACATATCTCAGTGTGGACAAGTGATATATAGTTTGTACATTGATGTATTATTCCGTGCTGCTGTTCCACAGGCCCAGACATTTCAGGAGGACTTCGAACAGGAGCGCAAGGATCTGAAGAGAGCGCACAGCCAGGTAGCAGAAATTGAGGGACGCTACCAACACCAGCTGCAGTCCATGGTAACCCAGCTCAACCTCACAGCACAAGACCTGCAGAAACACAAAGAGACTCTGGCCACTACGGAAACCCTCTTGCACTCACAGATTGAGCACCTCTCTGAGCGCCTTAGTGAGAGAGATCGGCAGGTGGCAGCCATTGCTGCTGAGAATGATCAGCTCCAGGACAAGGTGTTGTCCAAGATGCTGCAGTTGAAGCAGTACAAGAAGCAGGTAGACCAGTACAGAGAGGAAGTGGAGGCTCACAAGCAGTGTGCTGAAATGCAAATAAAACAGGTGTGTACATGTGCATGTGAATGTTCCATGCAGAAATCAATTAGCCTTGTTCCAAGGCCCCGCTCAGCTTTCTGTCACTTGCAGTACGGTTAAGCGAAAAGCTGAGCAGGGGCCTGGGAATGAAGCTAGAAATCAGGTTCTGCCTGTTTTCCTTCTTGAAGACTCTGTATTCCTGGTCCAATGCAAATTAGAAATGTATCAGGTTGAAACTTTGGCTCAGGTACTTTACCTAGTTTGACTCACTGTGGCTGGTACCTAACCTCGTTCCCAGGGCTCCCCTGGGAACAGGGATAGCTGGAACCCACATTGACGTGTCTGGTCTGCACCCTCCCCTGACCATAGAGATCTCAAATATTGAATAAGTTACATTGCTATCGTTTTTTGCGCATGCATACATATGGCATAGTGGCAGTGGTGGCGGCAGGCAGGCCGGGGCCGGGGCAGCGGCGGCCCAGGGTTGTTGCAAATACTGCTCGCTAGTAATCAATTATGATTACAATTACTAGCTCTTTCCAGAAGCCAATTAGCATTACAATTTCAGTGGTACAATTAGGATTACAATTACACACAGTATACATCTTAAGTTGCAACAACATGTGCTCAGTGTACTGGAGGTCAGTGGCTTGGTAGGGCGGAAGTAGTACTATATTGGGCCATGGTCCATAGCAGTAGCTACTGTGTAGTTGAGCTTCAACAACAAGATAATCAACTACAATTGCAACTATACTCAGACAAAAATTACAATTAAATTACAATTACAGAGGAATTTGTAGTTACATTACAATTGCAAACTTCCATTACTAACAACAAATCTCAACTTCCCACTGTCCAGTACGCCGCATGGAACATCTACGGGATGAGACTCTTTGTCTTCTGTAGCCAGTGCCCCAATGCTAATACGTGCTATCGCTTATATGAGTAGCGTCCAACTTAGCGTTATAGCCACAGAACATGTTCATTCAAACAGCAGCAACCTAACCGAGCCCTTATTTGGAACCTCTTTACGTAACAAGAGCCAGCCTTCCTGTTGTCTAATGAGGTGTTGGCCCCGCCCACTGGTTCGCGAATAAAATTACTTAGTGCGACCACAGTATGGATTCCCACTTGCCATATATGGTCATCAACAATCGCTATTAGAGCAGACTTGTTCTCGTAGTTCGCTCCTCAATATGGGCTCTTGCATATAAATGCTGGGATAAGACTATTTTCCATTTCTAGTGGTCATCTCAAGTTCCAAATGCAGTAAGTTTCGAAAGGACTCTGTGATGATGAAGCCAGTGTTATATAGGATGCGTAGTTACATCGGAGTGTATTAAGATAATTTCTGTGATATACGTAGTATATGTACCATATACCAGTATATCGCCCTATTCTGAATGCAAAACCTTACCCAAAAGTTAAGTTGGAGGATTTAGTGATGGTGTGTCATATTCTACGTACCTCTCAAGAAACCTAAGAAACGGAGAAATGCCTCAGTCCCATTCCAAAATGTCGCATTCAGGGATGCATGGGATGGGACTGAGGGTGGTTACTGGCATTTCTCCTTGTGTCTTAGAGTATAGTTGTACAAATTCCACCAATCAGATTACTCACTGTGAGGTATCTAAATCCCATAGAAAACCTCGTACGGGGTTTTCTGTTGAAGTCCCTAGGATACACAATTATTGTTTACTGCCAACTTTTAAAATCCATGGCAACTATACGTAGCTGCTTTAGAATTACAGGCAGTGCACATGTCTGTGTACTTCTCTGTGAACGGTTTTGTTGGAAGTACAAACGGCTACATGAGAGCTCGAAGGAGGAGCTAAGCGGTCAATGACGGCACTGGTGGGGTGGAGCCAGGTTACTGCTCGCGTGTGCAGGTCACTCGTGCACCTTTTTTGGTATCTGCCTTGTCATACTGGTAGCCAGTCTGTTATTTTGTCAAAAAGGACCTCCGACTCGTAGGTTATTTTGTTGAAAACTGAAACGTAGTTACCTTTGCTATACTCTAAATCGGTTAGATGCTGAGACCAATGGGATCTACGCGATTTAGAAACCCTCGCTGCAATCGGGATGCTACAACCCAGGATCCTCAATTGCGTAGATCACACGTCATCTTTTAATTTCACTTTATCGAGTGCATTGATTATCAGTCATGGTATGTGCAACATCGCTGTTAGGGTACGGGGCTACTGGATTTTAAGGTGTTGTTACCTACCGCGTTCTCTGATATGATTAACAGAGGTAGTAAGATCCCTCTTGAATCAATTCTTTTTTCATGCATTTTTAGGATGAGCTAGCTCCCTACAAGATTGAATCATTCAGCAAGCTGGAAGTGGGTGTGAGCAAGGGCTCAGGTTCTTTTGGCTCAATCCATCTCATCGAAGTGAATGGAGTTCCATGTATAGCGAAACGGCTCCATGATATCCTAGTTGGCCGGGGCCGAGCAGAAGCTGTCGACAAAGTACAGAAGCAATCCATTGAGAAAAAATTTCGTGGAGAGTGTGTCTTTCTCAGTCGACTTAGGCATCCAAACATCGTGCAGTTCATGGGCGTGCACTATGGTCAAGACCCGTCCGATCTCACCCTCATCATGGAGTGCCTTCCAATGGACCTGGAGAAGTGTTTGCATCAATATCCCAACCTCCCACTCTCAATCAAAATCTCAATTCTGCTCGATGTATCGTATGGTCTGCTCCATCTCCACTCCCAGACACCTCCTATCATCCACCGAGATCTCACGGCAGCCAACATCCTCCTTACATCCGACATGAAAGCAAAAATTGCTGATCTTGGTGTGTCAAAGATTTTAGACCTGCATCCCCTCCATGAAGCTTCTCAAACTGCAGGTCCGGGTGCTTTTGCGTACATGCCTCCTGAGGCTCTGAAGCGAGTTCCAGCCTATGATACCAAGTTAGATGATTTCTCCTTTGGGGTGGTTGCTCTGTACGTTGCTAACCAGGAGTTCCCGATGGTAGAAGAACATGTGACTGTGGAAGCAGTCCAGAAAAAAGAGACCCATATCGAAAAGAGGAGGGAGTGGGTTGATCGAGTAGGAAAAAGCCACCCGTTGTATGAGCTGATCACTTCCTGTCTTCAGGATGTTCCTGATAAGAGGCCGACTACTTCTCAGATCAATGCTATTCTGAAGCAGCTAAGCAAATGTCACCCACGGCGATTCCAAGATATCATGGAAATGAATCAGCACTTCAGTCGTTTGGTGAGTGAACACTATTAAACATGTAGCTGGGTTTGCGTATGTGCAGTGTCTTGCAACTATACAGTCATGTGCATGCTAGAAGCTGAGGAGAGTTATCTTAGCATAATATTATAGTGTTGTGTCTGTGTATGATATTGTGACCGGATTTGAGAAAAGGCACCCCTTCACACATTCTAAAATGCGCATGCTTATTATCTCTGTAGAAACAGGCCATCTCTGAGCTGCAGAGTCAAGCCAGTGTGCTCAAGAAGATAGCCGAGGTCAGTGCACTGAATATGTACTAACATCATTGAGCAGTTGAATGGCCCTTCTATATGCAGTGATTCTGTAGGGTAAGATCTCAGCACTGAGAGCAAAGAAGACAATTAACAGCAGAGAGAGAGATAGTGCATGGATAGTGCATGAAGCAAAAGGTCATAGTAGCTACCGGAATGATGATGTTGAACATTCACACATTGTTACATTCCCTGTGTTGTGTTGTGTCGTACCGTATATCCGGAAATTTTTGTTGTTAAAATATTTTCGCAATTTATCTCTCAAAATATTTTACGAATACGGAGGAAAGCAGATAAATTACCGTAACAAACTGGCACTGTAGCTGTTTCGCTGCTTTCAACGTTGGACTTCCGCCTGACTCAAGATGGAAATACCTTCTCAAAGTATCGCTCAAATGAGCAGAGAGGTTCAAGATGCAAGAGCAGCACATTGAGGACATGGTGCGATCCGAAGGAGCGGACCGGAATAGGCAAGTAAGTACTTACGTACATTTGTCACGGCCATGGTGGATCCGCAGCAGCCAGAAGAAGCTGCAGGGTTGGTGTATTAGTGAAAGAACGGCAAGCACAGCAAGGTCAGAGTCGTTTAAAAAAAATCGCTTTGATCAGTACAGTTCGTGAAAATTTATCAACGTGAATAATTGTCACACGAATGATTTTCAACATGAAAATTTCCCGATATACGGTAGTACTGGAACCAGTACCATATAGGCACTCCAATTAGCTATAATTATGTTGCTCAAAAAATTATTTATTTTTGCAATAGCTAATACAACAATAGATATTTGGTCGGCCAAACGGTGACGCAAGATTAGAACTATGACACATAATTAGAAAACACCTCGCTAGGTACTCGAGTCAGATGAGGTGTAGACAAGGCTACTGCATAGCGGTTGTGTTTGTTCCCGGTTGTCAGACTGTCGTTGTTTCTCCGCATACGTACAGTGATGACCCCTGTATGTGTGTACTTTTGAGCTAGCTATAGCTGCCATGCAGTGCAGGTGCTGTATGATTGTGCGATGTAATAATAGGAAATTAGTCTTTGGAGTGCGACTTAATTATCGGTTTGAGACTTGTATAATTTGGAACTAGAGAGTTGCTAATTTTGTCTGCCCATCCATGAATGATTTCATTGCTGTTCATGTGCACAGGAAATGAGTTAAATTGTGTCCTTTGATTCACAGGAAGTCTGACACCCATGTCATCTGCTTATAGGTTGTTACTAAGTTTAGATTTTATTAGTGTTTTCTTGTTACTAAGTTTAGATTTTATTAGTGTTATGGTTTTTATAGAATGAAGAGATAGTGAGCAAGAGAGTGATAGACTACAAGGACGGATAAACTCTTAATGATTCTTTAGCAATTAGCCCAGGCTTGAGAAACTTATTCCATTCTTGTATTCCCTCATGGATCATGAACTGCTGTACCATCATCCTTACAATACTTTTGTCGGATAGTAATATTTACTGCTGAAGAGTTCCTTGACAAGTCAACATTGACTGGCATGGAGTATGAAAGATGACTGATCAAGAAAATTGCAGTAAGTGAACTTGCTGGTTGGGGGATGATGCCTTGAGGAGAGGAATTTCTCGATCTCAGCTTGAGCTGATGATTGCAGCTATAGCGCTGGAAAATTGCGTTCAGTTTGTTGCTTCATATAGCTAGCTAGCTACAGACCACTGTGCAGCTCATATACTTGCAGTGCAGGTAGTATCAACCGTAGTAGAGTAAAGAATCGATTATTGGGCACTCTGTTTTGTGCAATCATCCCTAGCTAGCTAGCTACCTTGTTTCCTTACTTTTTTGCCATTATGGTATCCTTACATCCTGTTTATTTATCAAGGCGCAATACTATACTTCACCAATCAGGGTAGCTAGCTAGCTAGCTAGCTATATATACACGACGTTGGTGTACACTGGTTGGTAAAATATTGCGAAAGCACATGGATGGCAGTCTCAAACCATCGCCGGGTGCATCACGCATGATTCATTGAGACTGCCATCCATATGGGCTGTACATTTTCATAGACCTAGTAGTTTTGGTGTTATGCAACTCAGTATATGGCTTCATATCTGTTGAGTTCCGAAACCTTGTTGATCGAAACTTGGCCTCTTACTTATGTGTCTGCTAGCGACATGAAAGGGCAAAGTTGGAAGGTTGCTCTGTTAGGGTAAGATGTAGCTATACTCCAGCGCTTGTAGCATATCCGTAGTGCAAACTTCTTTTCCAAAGCTTGTTGTTGGTCCTTCAGCAGTGGAGGTCCCATACAAAAGAACAATATTGGTGGGGTTTAACCCTTTAAGCCCCATTGACGTCTATAGGCGTCATTTAGACCCTATGCACTTGTAGGGCTTCTCGCCAGTCCAAAAAGAGACCAAAAAGTCTTCAGAGGGCCTAGGGACGACTTTAAGGCACGAACTCAAAAATTTGGTCAGATTTCTTCGGCCTGTCGTGGGCGTTTTTTGATTTTAATGAGATTCATTGACCCGAGAATTTTTGATTCTAATGATATTCATAGACCCCACCCAGGGCCTCAAGAAAACCTGCAAATTGGTGGTGTAAGGTGTGCCATCAGTCAGATCTGGCCCAAGTTTAGGGAAATGCTGGGCGAAAATCCGGCTGACATCCACCTTTGACCTCCAATTGCTGGCCTTGTGGGGGGTCATGAATATCATTAACGGTATTGCCAGAGGGGTCTCTCCATGTGTGCGGGCCCCACCAAGTTTGGCCGCTGAGGAGCGAATGCTGTGGGAGAGGAGTACCTACGAAAGTGGTGTGCGCTGAATGCATGAAAATGTGTTGTCTTGGTGGGAAGAATTCGGTGGTTAAAGGGTTAACCATAGATAATAGAGACGTAACCGGTTACGTCTCTATTATCTATGGTTTAACACAGCCTGTCAAACCACAGACAAAATTATTTTACAGAATAATGACTCAGAGTTTTGTGTCTAGTCTCGTTCCCAGATTATTTGAATGGTCTGGGAACAAGACTACACAGTAATCGCCGGGCGCACTTACTGTACTGCGATCGTCAACCGGCAGTATAGCTATACAGTCCACGCATATAGCTAGTCAGCTGTAGTCGACCGTCACATTGCTCCATATCGTCGCATACCCGAGCTACCGTACTGTAGTCGACTTCGTGTAAGTGTGAGTTTGCTAGCACTGATTGTACAGCAGTGTTGTTTAGCCACTGTCCTTATTATACCATTGCTGGGTGTAAGTTTAAGCATAGATAGACCCTAATATACAAACGAAACTAGTTATGGAATTGCTACTCACTGCAACTACTAGAAACGCGCTGTTCGTCTGTTGCTCCATGTGTATGTTGGCTTAACATGGATGCGACTTTTGCTCAGAGATGTATAACTAGATTGGATACTATTCATGTAAGGAGCCCCGGAGAATACCCATAAGTCCATAAGAATTTATATAGGAGGTTTAATGTTAGGAGTTAATACTTCGTACATGCCCTTCTGCAAGTTGTTTCCAGCAGTATAGATAGCTAATGGTTGCAGCAGGTGGAGAGGCAGTGCTTAGGAGTGATTAGGAGGCTAGCACTGGCTACCCTTCCCGTGCTAATTCAAAGAATGCCATGCTTTGTAAAAAAAATATTTAGTGGGGGGCTAGTGAAGTTAGCTACTCCAGGTTGAATTAATACCATCCACTGTGAAAAGAGAAGCTAGGGGTGTCCAACCAGACTGTGGTCACCTCAGCTGGGTCTCAGTGTATATACCCCTGCATGCATTATTGTAATCAAAGAATGTGCACACAAGTGCAGCCTATATTGATCCTAACTATTAGCCATTGGGCATATAAATTAAGGTAGGTAACTAGGAGGTTCTCTGAAACCAACTTAAGATCGAAAAGACTTTTTGCCGACGTTTCAACTGAATGTTTCAAGGGAAGAGTGAGAATGCTAAAAGTAGATCTATACATGCAACTGGCCAACTGCAGAAGTAAAAGCCACTGCTAGATGCATGCACTTGCAGCATTACATGTACTCTTCATAGTTACCTGACAGAGGAGGTTGGACACATTTTCTGCGTGCGTGACTATGCGCTGCTTTTGAAGGAAATGATTGCATGTTTTACATTCCCAAGCTTGCCAGCCTCGTTCCCAAGTCAATATGGCCTGGGACCAAAGATAGATGTAAAGTGCCAATGGGAAGTGAAGCTACAGTTGGGGAGTTTGAAAGGTAGGAGTACGGTGAAGACACTTCAGGTTGGGAAGGCCGGGAGTGTCTCTTAACGTTGGCTTCTCTGCCATCCCGCATGGCCGATCCTTCAAGATGCCGTAAAGCCTACTGGAGCTTTTGAATGATGTCAAGTTTGTTGAGATACTCGTAAAGACTACCGAGAACACATTTCAGTATAGCGAACCTCCATATAAATTTGCCTACGCACGCAGGTCACATGACCGTGTCCAACCTCCTCTGGGTACCTGAAACTGTGTGCACATTCTGAGGATGCAACTACATGGTGACCAAAGCCAGCAGTTTCCTTTCACAGTGATATTAGCATCAGGTGTAACTTTAAATTATTGTTGAAACAACTTTATGGCGTATTACACTGAGTTCAGTGATATCGACCCTGAGATCCCATGGTATTAACGTTTCCCTCCAGAATGCATGACGCCTGGATGCCATTGCAATACTTTGTGTACATAGCTACAATCACTTCATGTGAAGTACAGTACCTAGTTACTCAGTGAGTCATTCTGTGGGGTTTGCATAGGGGAGTGTGTAAACACTAGACTGGCAATTTGTTGATCAAGTAGTGAGTCTTCTGAACGTACTGCGTATTCACCATCATGCAGGATCAATATACATTGGGTCAGGTCTGGGAACCAGACCACGTGAATGCGGGCTAGCCTCGTTCCCAGGCCTCCACCCAGAGGCCTGGGAACGAGGCTAAATATGAGCATTACCCATGTGCAGTTTCTGCTAGCATCGTTCCCAGGCCTCCGCCCAGATTTTATCTCGCAAGCCGTGGAAAAGATTTTCTCCACGGCTGCTAGATAAAACCTGAGCAGAGGCCTAAGCCTGCAGCTGGGCAATCCCCTCTTATAGTTGTATTACACATGCAAATTTTGAATCGTTACATTCCATTTTGGGTATCATGCACAGTATGAGACGTCTGCATGTGCTTGAGATGCAATCCTTTCGGTACAGCACAGCAAACCCTTTGTCAAGAGAAATGCAACCATTCTGATGTAGCTACCTTTCCTATAGCTATATAGAAGACTCACCTTTAAATGTGAGATAAGCGCATGCAGTTTAACTGTGATGTTAGGGACAAGCCACTGCGTCCTGTCATGCTATGTTTGGCTTGTCACAAATCACAATTATTTTAACTGCAAGTGTAGTAGTAATAACGGAACATCTGGACAACTGCAAAATATTATCTTGTCTATAAGGCTCTGATTTCCATTATCATGTCCAAGGCTGCAACTCCCATGGCAAACAGTGTTGTCAAAGACACATTATTTGATTAGTTGTTAAAGAAGGCTTTGACTCCTATACATGCAGTCAAAACACATGCAGTGTGCAGCCGCTTAAATTTCTGTTTAGTTAAGTTTTCATAGAGTTATGTAGGTTTCTTCCGTTGTTTTGTTAGAGAGACTTGTTTTGTTAGAGAGACGTTTGTCATCTTTGGCCATTCAATTTCACGAACCTGAATTTCTAAGACTAGAGGCCAGAGCATTTGCAACAGCATTAGTATTCACGTATCAATGCAATACACCTATATACATATACATATAGTAAGCTGAAGAGCAGGTCAGAGTGAGGATCGAATGTATAACACTGTTATTTCGGAGAGCTATGAAGCACTATATTGTTCACATTAAATTTTGCTTATAGCAAACAAACAATTGCTGTTGAATACATTTCATTAACTCCCATGCAGTTGAAATAATATTATTGCTGAGTGCATTAGTGCGAGGCACTGAATGGGGATCTATTCTCACGATATGCATATGTATGTACATACGTGGTCACGCTCAGGAATGTTGTGGGTTTCCTGCCGGCTCGCAGCAAGGGCTTGATGGTATGAGATTTACAACCTTGATCAGTGGACGAGCACAGTGCCTCCAGGGCTTGCGGAGCTTGGGCAGCTACATATGGAGTCGAACAGTGAGCTCAGTCAACTTCTGTTTATACCGCGACTCCACGATAGTCTCGCATAGCCAAAGGCTAGGTACAGGTGGGTGGGGCCTTCAGGGCTTACAGAGCTAGAGCAGGCACATTGTATGCAGATTGTAAGCTTTTAAGGGAACAAGATATGAATCCCAAGCAGGAGTGCCATGACAAGTTGATCCAGATCACTCTTGAGCTGCATGGGATAGCATTTTAGAATGGAACTGGAACTGGGTTAAGTAAGCTCAGTTAAAACAACCCTAGTCTTTTTACGGTGATATACACATGCAGCGTGCGCGAGGCATATGATGCGGATACGTATTCCTGGTAATAATATTATGGGTTTGCATAGTAAGGATTGTTCTGTACGTTGGGGGGCATTTGTATACCTCTGGACACAACATTTATATTGCACTTTACACATTACAGGTGAGTGGTACGTAGTACTTCAGTCAAACCTCATGGGAGAAAATTGGTCATGGCTACCGATTCGGGAACCCCTGATGCGAAGTTTCTAGAAAAAAAGGATGATGCCAGTGACCTCTGGCGAAAAAACCCAAACCAGCGGGTCAGCATAAGAGAGAGGTGGCCACATGCTCAAGAGAACCCCAGTGAGCCCCCGAACCAGCCACTAGTGAGGAGTGGCATAACAAGAAGCAGTGGCTCAAAATCACAGGATGGCAACAAGTCAAAGCAGTTGCCCCATCATACCACAAGCAAAGTGAATGAAACTTCAAGCAGAGTTGGAGCAGAAAGTAAGACCATGGTTCCAGCACAGGTAGAGACCACACAGAGCAGTACTCTGGCCTGGCCATCCCCTCGCATACGACAGATACCGCAGCCGGCCCCAAACCAGGAAAGCAAGGGCTTGGAGATTAATCTTCGCCGGCAGGCCAACAACAAAAACAGGTTGTCATACACCGCACCAGCAGAGACCACTCAGAGCAGTACTCTGCCCCAGACAACCCCTCGCGTACGACAGATACCGCAGCCGGCCCCAAACCAGGAAAGCAAGGACTTGGAGATCAATCCTCGCCGGCAGGCCAACAACAAAAACAGGTGGTCATCTGCCACACAAGCAGATCTAGAGGCCTCACAGAGCATTACTCGTCCCTGGGCAAGCACTCAAGTACCGAAGATGCCACAACCTCGCCAGCAGCACAGCAAGAACAACAGGCAGTCAGTTTCCATACCGGTAGAGACCCCAATCCGCAGTACTCTTCCCCAGACAAGCCCTCAGACACCACCGCCGACTCCAACTCCTGTTGTCTCCAAACCTTCTACTGAGGCACAACTCAACACAACGCAAACACACATTGATGGAGAGCATTCTACCACTGAGTCACTGGAGGTTTGTACAAGCGTGTATTCCTACAAGTAGAGATAGCTATAGCAAGGACATGCAATACCAAATATAGCATTAGCCTCGTTCCCAGGCCTTCTCACCCCAGTGTTTGTCGCTTGCAGTACTATCGTGGGGGTACTGCAAGCGACAAACGCTGGGGTGAGAAGGCCTGGGAATGAGGCTAATATAGCATAAGCTACAGTGTTGTCAGGAATAACAAGGCTTTCACGCAACAGTGAAATTAGTTTGGGGGTGCCATATTCTGTGTGTACCATATATTGTGTGTGGAGTAATTTGTGGTACACACAAGGTGGCAATTCTTGCTGCTTCAATTCACCTCTTACCATATGGGCCTCTATGGCAGTCTGTGCGACAACGTCATTCACGCAACACTGATTGCTGCTACCTTGCGCATTCCATTGAATACTGTAACGTGAATCCGGTCTTTAGCTCTCACAGACAGGTAGCTACTCGCATGCAGCGAACTGAGACAAGCGGACACACCAGTCACATCAAGTCTGATCCAAACCAATCAGAGTGAGAAGATATTTGAATAGGAAATCAGTGGTGATCTATAGGAGTAGTCTACATGGTGGTGAAACCAGATTGGCCGGACTTCTCAACCTGATAGCACAGGTTTGGACAAACCAGCATACAATATTAGGCAACTGAGATTGAGAACAGTGAGGACAATGAGCACAAGATACATGGCAACAACGATTGTCCAAATGATTAGTTTTTGTCATAATACTATCTCTTCCTGTATACTTTTATGCTCTAGCTACAGTGGCTAACAAGGTAATTACCCAATTAAATCTAGCAACTGAAAGCCAGTACCCTGTACTGGGATGATGGCTTTACAGAATGCGGTGTAAACTATTTCAGGTGAGAGTACCTGAAAGAATGCACCTACTCAATTTTAAGGGTATAGAGATGAGTAGCTATACGTAGACTCTTAGGAGAGAAAGAAAATCTCTTGCATTGTGCAGCTCAAACCAGCAACCTTAAGCTTGCGATTAACATGCAGTCTAAATGTTTAACCACTCAGCCACCAACCATCCCAACCTCCTCTGGTGTGTACACTTTATATGAAATGGTTTGAACCGCACCCACTGTCATGCATGTGTTCATTAGTCAAGTGCATTGCACTGGTTTTCTTACTGATCCTTGTGTGTACTAACTGTTAACATGACGTTGTAGAATTCGAGTGGAAACCATACTACTGTTAGCCGGTGCATCTAGCTGGCAGGGGAAGCCCAGGGCCGGCGCAGCAGGGTGGGCCGGGTGGGCCATGGACCACCCAATTCTCAGGCAAGGTAGTTTGTTTTTTACCTGTCGCTCCATGGCGACATTGAGCATCGAGGCAACATAGAGCGCTTGATCTGGTCATAGCCTCATTCCCAGGCGCCTGGGAACGAAGCTAATTATAAGCTGTGGCGATTCGTTCCGTCGTACCTAGCCTCGTTTCCAGACCCCGCCCGGCTTTTCGTCGCTTCGAGCAAGAAAGAAGCACATGGCGGCCGCTGGACCTGCAATCCTCTTACATCTGGAACTTGCAGTGCAAAGCACGAAGGTGCCACGAGAGCCTATCCTGATAACTGAAAAATGAAGGTGAAATAAAAATTTTCCGCGCTTCGCGCAGACTGATCACCACTTCACACCTCTGCACACTGCCTTCGGCAGCGTCCAATGGATTCTGGCCCACCCTATATCTTTTACAGTGATCCAGCCCTGAAGCCCCGGTATTTCTCTCACCCCATAAATTGTTGCTTTAACTGAAATCCTTTGTCAAGAGACAACCATTCACATGAGTCATTGATTACTTCCTGGAATACTACCTAGATGGCATATGGCCACACATGACAAGTGTGGTATGGAGTAGCCTAGGACATTCCATGCGACAAACAGCTGGGGAGGAGCCTGGGAACGAGGCTATATTATGAGGTACAATTCCCAGTAGTGTGGGAATTAATTCTGACTGCATCTACTCTCACCTGATCAATCTAACAAATGATTTGAATGACTGCCATGGCGACAGAATTTCTAGTTAATTTGACATTAAATTCCTACTCATGTAATTACCCCTTTTGCTTGCCATCTGGGTTTGGTTACCATGAGCAACAAAATCAACTAGGTCTGACCTGAGGGTGCCAGGTGAGATAACACTTTCAGTTAAAATAACTGTAGTATTGGGAACAAGCCACATATATCCTGCCACAATATCACATTCATCTGCCTGTCTGAAGATAAGGGCTAGTCTATCATACCCAGGTGAATGGTTGGATTCTCATTACACCACTTGGCGCAGGCATGAATCCAGGTTAAATCATTTCTGTCTGTCTGTCTGTCAGTTCATCAGCTAGTCTGTCTGTCAGTCAGTCTGTCCGAAAATGCTTCAAGCAGGTTAGCTAATCCCAAAGTAAACCACTATCCCCCCCCCCCCGGTGACCATACGCTCTGTTAAAAGGGTCATTTTAACCACAGAGTGCATGGTAGCTATGGTAACCGCTGTTACTGAAGGGATAGCGTTCTACGTTGGGATTAGAAAATTGCATAAATGGCAACTTGGGAGTAAGCTGGCCCAGATTACTACACTGCAGCCATAATCCTGCAGATCATAACTACTAAACATCTGGTCCACTGCACCAGTTAGCTACAATAAATGCAGTGAGTTGGTAGCCTCGTTCCCAGGCCTGTGCTGTTTTCGGTTCTGTTGTGCATGCAACTGAAAGTGAGTTGTAGTGACCTTGCAGATGTTCCACTCAAGATTGTCAGTGATGATCTGGGCCAGCTGCCTTTGCAGATTGTCTTATGCAATTAGACTAAGTAAGCACTAGCTATCATATCCATCGCCTCATCAGCTCCCAGCAACCAGGGTAACCACAAAGTGAATGGCTACAAATGTTTACTACTGTACATGCAGTCTGGCATCAGCTCCCAATGTACCACTATACAGGCCCAGAACACTCCCTTTGGAGGTGGTAGGGCAAAAGTTTCCAAGCTAATACTGAGGCTATGTAATGCTAGAGCTGCCTTTTTCACCCTCATTTTCTGTCGTCAGGAAAGGCTCTTGTGGCAACTTCTTGCTTTTAACTGCCCTGCTACTGATTTCTGCTCTGGGTGCTACGTATCTTCCGAAGCGTTGTGCACTGAGTGTTGATTGGGTAATCATCATGCATGCTAGTAAACTAAAGACGGTCTCATAGGTGTGTCAGTCAGCAAAACCACACGAAGCACAGAAAATGTTGATGTTTTCACAATTTTCAAGAAGGCAACATCTCATCACCTTCTCAATGTCTCGTCATGCCTCACTCACACGAGACTCTCATGTGAGTGAAGCATCGGAGGTTAGATTTGTTTTAGCAGAAGTGGTTTACCGTATAAATTTGTATACAAGGATCCCGGGAAAAGTGGTGGGGCAATTACCCTACCTGCCCTACCGTGTGTGCCAGCCATGCTATATCAGCATGAGGTTAATTATTCTAAGCTCTTGTTCCGATGGAGTCTGCCCGATAGCTGCTTCCTGAATGTTGTTATGAACATGGTAGCCGTGCATGTACGACTCGGCAATTCTTCCTCAATGAGTCAAGATCACACATGTCACTAGTTTTCATGAGATGTATAGTATATACAGTGGCGGATCTGGAGGGGGTACACTGGCACCCTTCCCCCCCCCCCCCCCCCCCCCCCCCCCCCCCCCCCCCCCCCCCGCCCCTGACATACACCAGCACAATTCCGTGTACAAGGTATTTGTGTACTACTTTTAGTGGCTATAGCCATGCGATTCAACCTATGCAATATAATATGTACAGCCCTGTATCCACCAAGGGCTGATACTAATGGTAGAAGGAATATTATTGTATGTTCAATTAATAATCATGGTTTTTACTTCACCCACCAATACCACGTAACTTTCTCCAACGTGAAATTATCTATGCTACTTTATTACACTTCTGATTTGACCGGCATCTGGAGATGCTGAACCATAAAACTGTACTTTCATTCTCTATAGGGACCTTCACGGGTGCACCAGCCGACACAACCAGTCCAACCCACGACTTACCCTGCAAGAAGTAAGACAGTGGTTTCACCACAGGTGGAGACCATCACGCAAAGCAGCACCCGGCCACAGATAACTTCTCCAGTACAAAAGATACCACATCGAGCTCCGATACCTAACACCCTCCCACCTCCAGCCAAGGCACAACCCAGCACCACACGACAACCTACTGGTTTCACCACTCAGCCACCAGGTTATTCGCCATCTACTCATGTGGAGTACAGCTCCTCACATTCAGAGGTTTGTCAGCGTTATCAGTATTTACGTACCCCTACTTAGAAATTATTTTAACCGCACGTGGGATTAGATTGCCCATGGATTGAATAAACAATTCTGTGTGTATATTATCAGCCATGTAGAAGTTGAAGACTATCTCTGCACGCTTAAGGACAGCACAAGCCGTGGCCATAAACTCCACCCACACCATCAGTATATTAAGATTTTAACCGTGTGTGTGTAACAGAAGTGGGATGTTCGTTGGGCGGGACTAGACTAGTGACGCGCGACCTTCATACTTCAATTTACTGAACCTCGAACTCTGCGTAGAATGTTCGAGAACACTGAGCGCTCGAGCATGGGCTGGAATCTTCCAGAACAGCTGGCGGGGAGCAGCAGTCGAAGCGGACGCAATCGGGGAGCAGCAGCTGAAGTGGACGCAAGCGGCAAGCAGCAGCTGAAGCGGATGCAAACGGCGAGCAGCAGTTGAAGCGGATCGAGCGGCAGTCTCGCGGGGGGCGCTCGAGCAGCAGCTGAAATGGACGCAATCAGGGAGCAGCAGCTTCGCACAGAGAGCTGTCCGGCGCCGAATTACTCACGTAGGCGAATGAGGAGGAAGTAGCTGAGCGAGCGAAGCTACTTGTAGTGTTTGTCAGTGTGTATATCTGATTGAAAACAAAAAGCATGTCCTTGTTGCTGAATGATTGTGGGTATAAGTTTGGCCACACCCCTTCCTCACATGAGACAGGGGATCCGATGTATATGTCCCATGAATTAATGTATCTTCTGGACTTGGAAATTTAGGAAAACGTCCTTGAGAACAAAAGTTTTAATGCTAAGGACACTCTTCGGGTATATTAATTAGATTTCTGTCATGTGTGATTCTTGCACAAGCTGAGTGATTGAATTCCCATTCGACTTGGACAGCATGATTAACACATGACGTGTGCGTTATTTGGAATGAGCCATGAGTCACCCACCTATATGATATGGGAGTCTTTAATCTGTTGCCGTGAGTATGTGCTGGTGGATGCAATCAGAGTCTGCCCAGGTACAGAGACCTGGGCCGCCATGATTCACCAGCTACCGGGAGTGTAGTTTTCACTCGGTAATTAACTACACTTATCACAAGCAGCATAAACTATGTTGTGGCCGACGTATGACTCCCTCACTTGACCTAAATGTACATTATTGTACATCCACAGGACTTGGCTCAGTTTTTCACACAGGTGACAACACTGATCACTGAGGTGGAGCAGCTGCGTAAAGAGAATTCAGACCTACATGGAGAGGTAGGGGCACATGAGGTAGCTATAGCTGATTGAATTGTGGAAACCTGCTTTTGTGCCATACAGTCGAGTGTTTCTGCTCGAATGTCATGGAAAGTAAAAGTTTATTCCCTTGCCTGCTCAACTTCATTCTGTGCATTCTGTGAATTCTCGAGCTCCTTCAACGACTGCTGGTAGCGATCTTCCAGCTTCACAGACTGAAAGGAAATTAGGTAGCTATGCATGTATGGTGCTGCAACTGGAGATCATCATGCATTCGGGACTGTGTCAGTTGATAATTACTAATATAGTCTGTTATCAATATGTAGCAATACAAGGTGCAGGACAGTTAGCTATATGAATGCAGCTTTTGTGTTCTCAGTTGGCCAACATGCTACAACCTGTAGGTGATCTTGCATATGTGTGGGTAAGACCTCACTCTTGAATGGCCGATGAATTTATCCATCGAGTAACATTGT
This sequence comes from Axinella damicornis, assembly GCA_963931865.1. Lineage (NCBI taxonomy): Eukaryota > Metazoa > Porifera > Demospongiae > Axinellida > Axinellidae > Axinella > Axinella damicornis. The sequence continues at coordinate 11,698,996 of OZ007512.1, read as the reverse complement.
CCACTAGGTATATACTATAGAGGCGGCAAAGCCGCCAATCAGTGTTGCAAATGTGGTGTGCAAAGCGTGCCGAAATTTACTTTCTGGTGTACAATATGAAGCACACTCGGCTCAGTAGGATGAAATGAGTCAAAGCAGCCCCCCTTGCAATTGGCAGCATTCAGCATTGCACACACAGCAGACGTACTGTCATCCTCCGTATGCGTGTCCTAGCTGACTTAAGCCTGATGGTGAGGTCATCATCAGATCTGCTGCTCATGTCCGGGCGACCACAGGCACAGTGTGAAAATTTAAAACTGTCAAATGAGAGAAGCTCAAGCTCAGCAGGCACATTTCTCTTTACTCTGCAGCAGTATGTAGCAATTGAATAAATTCGGGGCCAACATTATTTTTTTCTTTTGGGGGGTGGGGTGCAAAGTGCACCAGAAGCATATGCTGTAACCAAAAATACAATCGTGGGACTGAATCTCTCAGAATGCATGAAGACTGGATCATATCAATAATAATAAAACAGTAGCTACTCACTCTTTTTCATTCTCAAAAACAACCACAATCATCCTGGCAGCCCCGAACTTGAAAATAATCAACAGATAATCACTCTTGCTGTACATGTGCACACATGGGTTAATCATCTGACGCGGTTATTAGCAACAGTAATTCCTGACATTTGTGCACTTCCATGAGACAAACTAAGCAGCTAGGTAGATACCTCATGTATATAGAGTACACTATACAAGTCATAAATAAGTCAGTGAGGAGTTTATAATTCATTATGATTAGATATTATTATATACCAGACATTAAAACTGTCTTGATTAAGTTCGCATCGCAACCTGAACCAATCCCAAATTTCAACTGGGAATGAAGTTAAGGGATCGTCATGCCATCAATCTTGAACATGTTACTGTGTTGAATTCATGCCAGCAACATTAATCCCTACTTATTTGTAGTGATGCTGATTATCCTACTGCAAACCTTTGAGTTTAAAGTAACCTCCTCCCTATTCAGTTGTCACGCCAGTTGGCAGAGAAAGATGCCCTTCTGCAAACAGCTCAGACAGAACAGCTGCATCTCAGGCAACAGACACAAGAGAAAGATCGATCCATATACGCCTTGCAGAGTCAAATGGACATTTTGACACAACAGGTACAAAATCAAAGGTCTACACTCCAACTATACAATCCCAGTGGTCTCCCCAAAGTGAATTCAGGGAAATTCCACTGCATAAACATGTTGACATTGAGCCTACCACAATTATTACAGAGGGCGAAAAAGCTTGCCCATCATAGCATGCACTCTCATTTTATGGGGTATGCATTATGATGTACATTGCAAGAAAAGGCTGTGATCATTAATTCCAATTCACTCAAACTGCTCATTCTTCTGTCCAAAAACAGCCAGCAATTACTCTTGCTGTGCATGTGCGTGCATGGGTTAAACATCTGACGTGGTCAGTAATTCCTGACATGATGCAGTTCTACGAGATAAACTAAAGAATCCATGAATAAGTCAGTGAGGAGTGTATACATGTATCGTAATATTATACTGTATGCCGAACAATGGTACGATTAGAACTATTGGTTAGGGTCACATAGCAACCTGAACCAATCTCAAATTTCAACTGCATGGGAATGAAGTTAAGGGATCGCCATGCCATCAATCTTGAACGTGTTACTGTGTAGAATTAATGCCAGCAACATTAATCCCTACTTGTTTGTAGTGATGCTGATTATCCTACGGCAACCTTTGAGTTTAAAGGTAACCTCCTCCCTATTCAGTTGTCGTGCCAGTTGGCAGAGAAAGATGCCCTTCTGCAAACAGCTCAGACAGAACAGCTGCATCTGAGCCAGCAGGCACAAGAGAAAGATCGATCCATACGCACCTTGCAGACTCAAATGGACAGTTTGACACAACAGGTACAAAATCAAAGGTCTACACTCCAACTACAATCCCAGCGGTCTCCCCAAAGTGAATTCTGGGAAGTTCCACGCGATGAAATCTGTCTGAACATGCAGAAATTTCTTGGAACTGGAGCTTGGGGCTTCGTAGTGGAGGGCACATTTCGAGGTCAGCCAGTGGCCATAAAATGCTTGCACGATCTGATTCGAGTGCCAGAGTACATTGAGATGATTCGTAAAGAGATTGGCATCATGGCACAGATTCGACACCCAAACCTCGTTCTGCTCATAGCTGCTGTGATTGATGCAGAAAACGATCCCCTCATTGTTACAGAATTGCTTGATATATCACTCCGCAAGGCCTATGAGAAAAATCTTCTTCAACTTCCCTGCAAATTAAATATCTTCAGAAACATTGCATCAGCTCTCAACTACCTTCATCTTCACCATCGAGGAGAAATCATCCACAGAGACGTTAGTTCTGCCAATGTCCTTTTGGAGGCCAAACCAAACAACCAATGGAAAGCCAAGCTCTCTGATTTTGGTTCTGCTAAACTCGCAATTGAAGCCAAGACCACAGGCCCTGGTGCACCTGTGTATGCGGCCCCCGAAGTCCGACGGGAGACAGGGATTCGTCAGACAGGAAAGTTGGACGTCTATAGCTACGGAATTCTCCTGTGTGAAGTGACTCTGGAGCAATTCCCAATAGAGGAGAAGATACCAACCATGATGCAACAAATTCACACTTGGTGGGCCTTCATGCATGGTCTCATTGCTTCTTGCATACAAGACCACCCTGACAACCGACCCACAATGTCTCAGGTGCTGAGTGAATTCGACAAGATTCAACCATGAGAGTATATGTGCTAAACTTTTCCTAAACTAGATCTTACCATGAGTCTTATACTTGTTGCCTTGTTTATTAATGATTGCATTGTGATTTTGAGGGAAGGTATTTTGTAGTGGAAGTACAGTTCAAGTACTGTCCTGCCCCTCAGTGGGCCAGCTAGTTCAGGAGAACAAATCTTTAATTTTTTTGGTATAGTTACACTTGCTAATTGCCTTCATTGATTTGAGTGCACACGTTCGTATGGAACCAATGGTGGGGCTGCAATTTATGATAACATCACAACCGGATCCAGAGGTAAACATGGGTGACATCTTGACATTAATTTGTGTGATAGCATGACCTTGTATATTAGTACATACCTTACGGAAGCCCACAAGGGCACTATACTAGCCTCATTCCCAGGCCTTCCACACCTCCGGCTTTTGATCGCTTCCAGTATGCAAAAACGGAGGTAGTACGTGGAAGCAATCAAAAGCTGGAAGTGTGGAAGGCCTGGGAATGAGGCTACACTATACCACACTCTTCCATTGTACATGTCATTTCACTTCCACTTCTGAGCATAAGCATGCAAGGACAGTGTAGCACAATCATTTTTGCTCACTCCATTATAGATAGTTACTTGGAAGCTGTTGGAACTTAGCTGAAATCACTCAACATAAACCGCATGCAGGCTAAATACCATTAGCTAAGTACAAGAGTTCATAACAATAAGAGTGTGCAACTGCCATATAATATGGTATCCACTACCACCATCTCGGCAGTATGATGTGGCAAACAGTGTGGTTAACATGTACATAGGCTGTGTAAACTCTGTGGTAATCACACTTAGGAGCCTACTACTTCACCACTGATTGGTCTACGGCATACTGCCGAGATGGTGGCAATTGATACCATATGGCAGTTGCACACTCTTAATTATTATGAACTCTTGCAAAGTAGGAGCAGTCCTTTGTGTGCAAGCCTGCATGATACATGCATTGCCTTGCGGAGTAGCTAGCCAGCTAAAAGTACTGTTACAGTAGCTAGCTACTAGGTATATTGGGCTAAATGATGAAGCTGGGATTTGTACAATATTGTGATCAGCATGAAAATCCCAGCTTCATATCTCATTCCTATAACCAAGATACCACTTAGCGCAAACATTTTAATTTGCAGCATAAGTGGATAGCTAGGCTAAGCTAGCTAGCTACCTGTTGTATGTGCACTGCATATGCAGCAGACATTTCGAATAGTGCATCATAGCTCCCTGTTCATATCAACCCGTTGTTTGTGCACTTGCAGACATTTTGAGTAGCTACAACAATCAGGAAGCTCCCTGTTCATATAGACAGTAGGTTGCAGCCATCCTAGGCCTCAGCAAAGTTCGAATTTCCCCAAAAGGACATCTCGTTCAACATGAGTTTTCTTGGCACAGGTGGCTGATGTCCTTCTCTTGTGTGACCATAGACCGTACTCAGAACCTCCGACCGATGGGTGGGGCTAGCTAACTAGCTATAATCAGGAGCGCATGAGCCGCCGAAGGCGGCGAAGGAGCGTTCAAGTTGAACGTTCAACTAGTAAAGACATGTAGTAGCCCCTCACACCTTTTGGTTTATAACAACTTTAGTACCCTATATGGAAGACCTTTGCGGTACCGCGTAAGTCAGCTAGCTCTAGTACAACTATGGCTGCACAAAGGCCAATTTGTATTTCACACCTACTTAGCTCGGTTTCACACAATCCTTACAACTGCGTACGTAATGGCCTCTTGCTGTATAAGGTGAAATTTTGGAGGTGTGAAGGGCTATACTACTTGTCCTAGGCGGGGCATGTGGAGTTGGACGCCTTCGGCGGCGGGTACCTGTGAAAGCCGGAACGCAGGAACGCGGAACGGAACGCGGAACGGAACGCGGAACGGAAGTAAAATGCGGGCCGCGCGCTATCATCACTTGCACCGTACGCGCAGGGCGTCTTTATTCACTGGACTGGACTGGACTCGCCCAAAAATCTGTTTTACAGTGTAGGACAGAAGCTAAGCATACTTATTTATTCACTAAAGTTGCTTGCAAAGCCTGCTTTCGTGTCTTTCCTCGAGTCGGTAGAGGTCAAAGGTCACGTGCATATTTAATGAGCTTCAGCAAAATGCTCTTCAGTCAGTCGTGGATGATATAGGAATATTATTTTCTGTTTTCTATGCTTCAGCAAAAGGCTGGAGTTCGATGTGTGCGGTAAATAAGGTAAGTCGGGGTAATTTCGGTCACGGTTTATTTCCGGTCACTTAGTAGAGAAGGGCTTCTCTATTCTAAAAGCTACGTTTTCAGCCAAAACTATGGTGCTGTGCAGTTAGAGGCAACACTCAGCTATAACATATCTGTCGGCAAAATCGAGACCTTGCGTCCTTTGCGCATATCTGCCTAAGTGACCGGAAATCCCCGTTGACCGAAATTACCCGGACTTACCTTAAGTGCTCTTCTAACTTTTCATTGAAGCTCATTAAATATGCACGTGACCTTTGACCTCTACCGACTATAGGAAAGACACGAAAGCAGGCTATGCAAGCAACTTTAGTGAATAAATAAGTATGCTTAGCTTCTGTCCTACACTGAAAAAGGCATCTTACAGATTTTTGGGTGAGTCCAGTCCTGTCCACCAGTCCAGTGAATAAAGACGCCCTGCGCGTACGGTGATGATAGCGCGCGGCCCGCATTTTACTTCCGTTCCGCGTTCCGTTCCGCGTTCCGCGTTCCGGCTTTCACAGGTACCCTTCGGCGGCTCATGCGCTCCTGCTATAATATAGCCTAGCTAGCTAGCGCCTATAGCGCTAGCGCTATAGCGCAACCGTCAATGACGTCATAAGACCCTTAAACAAAAAACATGGGGGAGCGTCGATCAAGAATCGCTCAAAGCAGCTCACATTCTGAACTGATTGTGGCATTCTGAACAGGTATGGCGTAAGTTTGATTAGTGCATGCAAAATTTGATACGTGGTGGTTTATTATATGACTTGTAGATGATGATACGTGGTGGTTTATTATCTATACATGTATGTGACTTGTACATGATGTACTATTAGTCTCGGTACCAGACTCTTCGCGCACGGCGGAGGAGTCTGGAAGACTGCCCATATACGACTTGTCCTGACACCCACCTGTATGGGGTGGACAATAAGTAGGTGCGAACCACAGCGCTTCCATTTACGGCATGTTTATTCCAAGGTGTTAGCTTGCGGGTGGTATACTTAACGCCTTGGAATGGGCTATTCCATTTGATGTCCGACCCCCCCCCCCACAGATGACCGGTTTGTCCAGGGGGTACAAAAACCAGGGGTTTGTTAGCCATTTTGTTGTTGTCCAGGAGCCTTGTCCAGGGGGTAAAATAAAATTTAGCCTTTTTTCCGGGGGGTTTAGGACAATTTAGTCACTTGTCCAGGGGGTCAAGAAGCCTGAAGTGTAGTTCAAACACTTCGGTCATCTGTAGGGGGGGGGGGGGGGTCGGACAACAAATGGAATAGCCCAATGAACGTGCCGTATATGGAAGCACTGTGTACTTATCGCCCACCCAAGTCAGAACAAGTGTCATATATGGACAGTCTTTCTGACTCTTCCGCTGTGTGCAAAGAGTCTGGTACCGAGACAATACTAAATTATCCCTAGTGGTACTGTCTACAGTTAGTCTCGTTCCAGACCCAAACAACCCCAGCGAGGATTGTTTGCAGTATCACTCGTGAGTGAAGCAAGTAATCCTCGCTGGGGTTGTTTGGATCTGGGAACGAGACTAGTTTACAGTTAGCCTCGTTCCCAGTCCCACGCCCAGCTTTTCTTCGTCATTTGCAGTACAATAAAACGGGGAGGGCCTGGTACATTTCCTCACGTGAGCATGAAGTAATCGACAAATGTTTTCAGAACGAGGACGCTACGTTTTGCGTGTTGTTCAACCATCTACACGTTCAACGTTCGGTGAGTATGACAGTCGCCCGCCCCCCCGCTAGCTAGATACGTGTGGTATTTTACCTTCTACCTTTGCTCTTCTTGCTGTTCAGGGACCCACGTATGCCCACGTTCATTTATCATCCTGCAAGCGGTGAAAGCTGGGCATGGGACCAGAAACAAGGCTAGTTTACAGTGTAGTCACTGCGAGGGTATAAATAGAGGTACGTCTTTTGTGAGTTGTAGAGCAGTACATGCCAATGAAGTAACTTAATTACGTGGCAGGCCCATGGTATCCAGCACAACCAAAAATGAGGATGATTTTCACCAAGGCAAACTAATCTGACATCATACACGTCACATGGCTATCGACTAAACAGTTCTTACCCCCTCCCCAAAAGTCGTGATCAGTTTGTAACAAAGTGTCAGATGTGACATTATTGGGGGGGGGGGGGGGGGGAGGGAGAGTCGAACCGTATTGTATTTCTGCGATCACAAAAGAACCCGCTGTCCTTTTGCCTCTCGTGAAGAAGCTGATGTGTAGTTGTGTAGATTTATGGCAATGATGTCAACTGTATAAGGTACCCCAGCAGGGTTTGATACCCAAGAAGTATTATGTATGCAAAGCTATTCATGCCTCCCCCCCTTACCTCGCCGCGCTACGATTCCGTCCCCCCCCCCCCCGAACGATTTTCTATAAGAAACACTGCCCGGTACTTGGGGTGGCATGGCAACCACCATAGCTCCATCAGTAGTCAAATAGTAGTATCTGCTGTTTCATCTTCTGACTACACCGTGTGTTTCTAGGCTGCTGGTCCATCCTAACGTGCTGGTACATGTACAAGTCCCGAGCTGGTGTTTGTATGCTGCATACTTCTGAGAAACACATGTACAAAAGAAGTTGGCTGTTCTCTTGAGAGATCAACAGACCTTAATCTCACTTGGGCATGCGCGCATTGGGTAAAAGTAATGCAACCCTCCACCTCCCCCCCTCCCCCCTCCACCTCCCCCTCCCTGTTCCTCCTACCTATCTCAACTCCCCCATCCACTTCCTCATCCCCCTCCAACATCTCCCTCCTACCTTTCCCCCTCTCCTTTCCCCACTCCACCTCCACCACCTCCCCCCCCCCCCCCCTCCCCCCTATCCACCTACCCCTCCTCCTCCCTTCCCCTCCACCCCTCCCCCTCCCCCCTCTCCCTCCCCCCTTCTCCTTCCCATTTTGACTGTGATGCCTAGATTTTAGTTCTTCCATCATTGCTTGCTTGTTTAGTGATAATTGATGTGGACTTGGACACCAGAGTCACCATCACCTTGGCAAAATCAGGATGAAGCGTATTGGAAGAGACAAAGCAAATGTGGCAGAGCAGCAGAGACGACCTCGTGTCACAGGATACTACCAGAGGAGTAAAGCTGAGGATCTCTCAGCTAAAGCCAGTGACCCCGTAGGCAAGGTGAAACATTCGAGTACAGCTCGAGAAAAAGGTGGTCCTCCGCACAGTCAGCAGCAGGTGGAGGATGCAGACCTAAGGGAGGACTGGGAAATGGCGAAGCACGAGGACTTGCAGAAGCTACAGGTAGTTCTTGCAGTCAACTGTCTGTGATATGTTTGCCTGTGGTAGAGGAGTGCATGTTTCCTGTGCACATGTAACAGTTTGTAGCTATAGCTACCTCTGATACACCCACATTATGCTAAGACTTCGAAATTGCACTCATGGAGGCGACAGACTTCTCCCCCCTGGCTTGTTTGCTGTTAGCTTGATTCCAGAAGCACTACAGTAGCATGCTACCAATATAAACTATGTGCATCAAACAACGGTAGTACGTATAGCAACAATTAAGGCTTTAGTATAATGCATCCATCGTACAATGGTGCTAGCAACGAGGGTTTGGTATATTATGCTGCATGCAGTTCTAGAAACAAGGGTTTAGTACCTGTAAGTTAGTTCAAGAATAATTTATTATTGACTCCCTCGCAGTCTCATACAGTGGCTTCAGTTGCGATGCCCTACTCTTTACTCAAAAATTTAATGAGTTAAAGAAATGGAAAAAACCATTAAAGATAGGGGGTTCCCTACATCTCCGTACATTTCATAATACTTTAATTTTTACACTTTTATCATGTATCCTGTAGTAGAGCAGTTTCATGTTACATTACCGTAAAGTGGGAAATATTTGCAATGCTCGAATTTTCGTGTTTTTTTGCTATCTGATACCTACTCGTGAAAATTTGAACCCTGCAAAATTTGTTCCGCGAGCATTTTGCCACCTGGAGTAGCTAGCTATGTCTCTCTAGCGCTACTTCCGACCTGTACAAGCACTGCCATCCCTCAACGAACCCTTATCGACCACCGCCAGTCGCACAGTTGCTAACAAAGTGAGCCAGCAAGTAGTTGCATATTGCGCGCATAGCACATCATCGCGCACACAGTCGAGAGGATCGTAACAATTATAGCAAGATCTCGAGCGAACACGCCAAACAGGCGGCACTGATCGCCATAGGCTTCCCTTCATGGCAATGCACAAGCAGCCTCTTACCTTCGCTTCCACGTTGAAGTGCATGCTGAGTTCTCCCAGTTGTACACGTGCATGTGAAGAGTAGAGGGTGTGGTCATAGCCCTTTGTCGCGAAATAAAAAATCGCGAAAACTTCATAAGAACGGATTTTAGGAAGATTCGCGAAAATATGGACCCGCGAAAATTTCCCGCTATACGGTATGTGATGTCTGGTCTAGGGTTAAAGTTGGTAGAGGGGTGGGGTAATGATCAGTTCAAAGGTGGGACAACATTTGCCCCCTTACTCATGGTCTCATCGTTGTGGTATGAAATCTTTTGTGGTCTGCAGAACTTACCAAACTGATCTGCAGAGGATGTTTACACTGCAGGCTGTTGTTACATTGCTACATTATGGCAACTGATCTGCAGAGGATGTCATCATGATAGTTAGCACTGCGGGCTGTTGTTGTATTAGCCCACCCATGCAGTAGTGTATGGATTAATTGCCTAGTCACATTCCCAAAACACATTCTGCTATAATTTGCCACACAAAGTACATAAGAATGCTATATCAGCATTGCTTGTCTGTCCATAGGTGGAAAATGCAGCCAAAGATGACACCATCATTATGCTTGAACGTAAGCACGAAGAAGAAAATCAGATATTGAGGAGAGAAGTCGAAATGTTGAAACGTAAAGTTAGTCTCAGTCGTCCTCTTACTCGAAGCTATGCACGTGAGCAAAAGCTGCAAGAAATGGAAGGGCGTTATGAACAGCAGTACCACGAGGAACTGCAGGAGAATACTCGGCTGCGAGGGAAGATCTCCGAGTTGGAGAAAGAGATAGAGGGGCAAGCGGAAGGCAGCACCCACATTGATAAAGTGGATGATCCAGATCTGAATGTGGAGTTGAGAAGGAAAGAGCAACATGTCTACGTTTTGCAGACCCAGGTGGAGTCCCTACAGCAGCACTCTAAGAGCCAGAGCAAACACATACTGCTACTAAGGCAGGAACTTGAAGCTGTTAAGGTAGGCATTTTAGGGAATGAATCTTGCGTGTATGAAAAACTATTAGTAATTGGGTGAACGTGAGAGAGCCCCACACTGGTCATAGTCTAGCACGGCTCACGCTGGTTGATGTTGTCAATGTGTCTCCCTTAAGTTTCATGCAGTATAACATACGAAATATTGCATTCATTTCCGGATGTCGTACTGTGCATGCAATGTGCAATGTAAACCATGAAAAGTGTACTTCCTGGATGCAAGGAACCGTGCATAGTCTACCTGTTTGATGGACGATGGCGACAACAAAGACAGAGACCACTTAATTAATTATGACCTACCTATTCATTGGCTGGAGACCTAGAGTGATGGATATGCCTCTTCGGTGGCAACAGAAAAATAAAAAGAAGACCGCTTGTGGACCTAGCTATAATACCTATTCACTGACCTCAGACCTGTACATGTCCCGCAGAACACATGGTGTGCTGGACCATTGTGCAGCAGACATAACATGTTGTGTGTTAGCTGCCATATCCCCACTAACTGCTTCAGCTATAGCCTGGCTCACAGTTCCTTTGTTGTTCAATATGTGTGTACGTTTGGTGTGGTATTCTGTGGCCTGAGGTTGTGCTGTGCTCATGCAGTCGCATTCTGATGGCAGTCTTGAACTAGTCTCTATTCGCGCACGGCAGAATAGTTGCCCATATAGGAGTGGTTCTGACACCAAGAATTTGCAAACCACAGTGCTTCCAAATATGGCACGATAATTTCAAGGCGTTAAGTACACTACCGTAGAGCTAGTATGTATTAAGCGCCCAGGGTTTGGGGACAATAGAACGCTGCTGATCACAGGGGGGTGGGCGCTAGATGCGTACTCAGACTACTTAGGCATGTAGTATCCGCCCACCCATTCAGCACTATATAAACAACAAGCGCTGTGGTAAGCTGTGAATATCAATGACCGGCTATGAATATATAAGTCCATTTTACGCAAAGAAATCGATCGCGCGTCTTTAAGCACGCTGTAGTTCACTGTAAAACGGCCTTTTTGAATGCACAACCTCGCAGAAATGCTGCTCAAAACTTTTGTGATGCGTGGGCCCTTACTACACTGCTTTTGGACCCTGTGCAGTAACTTTCGCGTGAAGAGGGGGGTGGGTGCTTGATACGTGGTGGGCACTTGATACGTACTCTACGGTACATGCAAGCCGTATACTTAACGCCTTGGAATAAATGTGCCGTATATGGAGCTGCTGTGGATTTCACCTACTTATCGCCCACCCCATATGGGGTGGGTGTCAGAACCACTCGAATATGAGCAGTCTTCCAGACTATTCCGCCGTGCGCGAATTGTCTGGTACCGAGACTAGTCTTGAACATACAGCTGTTCCACATTCCGCCCTTGCACTCACTCATGCTTGCTCCATAGTGTCGCGCATTCCACTAGTATTACGTAGGACCTGATGAGTGCAACAGGTGGCCCACTTGCTTACAAAGCTCCTCTTGCCACAGTAGATGCTTAATTTACACCTACTTTGTTAAGAAGCTAGCCCATGTGGGCTCACACTGCACACATGAGAATCTGTAGTAGTCTCGTCAAACGCTTGCCATTCAGACTGCAAAGCTGTACTGTGTATTTGCAAGAGGGTTTTGGTTTTGTGGGCTGCTATTGACTAGTTTATTGCTCTTGGCTAAGTAACGTTTGTTTGCACTAATACCACATCATATTCACTCACAGATATCTGGAGAGGAGATTGACGCATCCTGGAGGGATATGGTGGACCAACTTGAGGTAAGTGGGCACACTTAGCACCCCAACTAGTCACTCCAATGTTGTTGGATATCACCTTACATTGTTAGTAGTTGTGTAACCAAGATCTTCCCTCAAGTGTTTGTCATCTACATGTACTGTAGTATCCCGCTAATACGCCCCCTTCAAAAATACGCCCTCCCCCCTCTTTTCGCCCAAGTTCTTGCACAGGGTAGTTTGACTTGATTTAAGCCCCCTGGTGAAGGTCTTCTAAACTACAAACTGCGTAACTTGAGATCGTCTCTCAGAGTAGTCACCTTTGAAGTGGCAGCTCTTCTCGCCGATGTAGGGAGACCACGCATGATGACCACGAACAGTACGGTACATATTACACTCTGGCCTGGTAAGGGGGAAATTGTAGTTAGGAATGGCCTACGAACATTCTGACTACCTGTCATTTGTACTGATCGACCCAAATATGTAATTTTGGTGCTGAAACTCATCTCGATGGTTGAGTTATATACGAGCACTTTTGCCTTCCCACTGGCTGCCATTGCTTGAGCAGTGCACTTTGGCCTTCATTAGCAGTACACTGAGTTCAGCTCTCAGGAAAGGCCCACAAAGATTCTGACCACACAGTTGTGTTTGCTGCCTTGCACTGTCACTTATGTGTCAATTCACCCTGGAGGAGAAGCTGTGTGACTCAACTCTCACTAGCAGGATGGTCATCACGTTACATGTAACTGGGATGGGCCATAGGCAAGGGTAGCTGTAAGTACGAGCTTTTAATTCTAATCTGATATCAAGAGTAAGACCTGGGACATGGTGAGTCTGCTCTACTAGCAGGTTGCATCATTTGGCTACCAGGAGTGTGGTTGCCACTTGAGATTGAAACAATGACTAACAACTTCTATGATTATCGTCTCATTCTGTCACTGCCGTGTTCACATGTGGCTGATGAGCCTATAATTGTGGGAGGGTAGCCAAATACAAGTGGTTAAAGCATTTGACTACTAATCGTAATGTTGCTGGTTCAAGTCCCATCATGTCATAGGAGATTTCTCTCTTAGGAGTCTACTCATCTCTCCCCTATAAAATGAATAGGTGTATTCTTAATGGTGTGTTCACCTGAAATTGTAAACCACATCCTTCAGAGGGGCGTGAAGCCATCGGCCTGAGGTCACCTCGTTAACCACTCAACATGGCAGTTTCTCACAATTTTGGTTATTGCATGAATGAAGGTGCAATTTATCCTACTGTGTTGACAATCATTAATTTTAGGAAGAAAACAAGAAGCTACTACTGGAAGTAGGGGGCTTGCGTCAAGACAAGAAATTGTTGGAGAAGTCATCCGATGCTCTTAAAACCAGAAATCAGAAGTTAGAACCACATGCCCAAAAACTAGAGGTTGGTCAGAGCTTCGCCCTTCATTCCTGTATTGAGCATGCAGTAATTAGCTAAGGCCCCACCCATCCAGCCTTTCGTTGCTTGTACTGCAAGTGATGGAAAGCTGGGTGAAGCCTGGGAATGGGGCTATATAGTAATTGGCTGTCATGGCTGAGAGCAAACCACAATCTGAATTACACAAGGTGACTCTAAACTGATATATGTGGTGTTCACACAAGTACAAGCCAAGGCCAAGGCTAGCTCAACTAGTATACTAACATGATCGCACCTATTACAACAGTAGTGGATGTGTCTATTGTTGCTTGGTTTGCAGATTTCTGAAAGACAGGAGAAGGAAGCTCTGCAGAATGAAGTGCAGGGTGCAGAGACTGAGGTATGTATGTATCTACACTGTATATATAGCCTGTTTACATGATTTGCAGAGTTTTGTCCCACAAAACATGCTTTGAAGGAAGGAGGGGTCTCTAATCAGTTACTTGGGTCTTATAAGGCTACCATAGAGTACAGTACATATCGAGTGCCCATGATTGAGGATTTAGCTGACCATGGTGGTCATGAAAATGTAGCTATATAATCGAGCACGTAAGGAAGTTGATTACACATGCCTTCGCAAAGTCTTTGAGAATAACTTGTGATGCTCAGCATTGAAAGCACTCTGAAGCTGATACCTACGGATCCAATCGGCTGTTCTGAAAGCCACACCTTACGTCACTAGCATTTGCTGGTACAGTAAAAATCAAAGAGGAGAGAGTCTGATAGCGAAGTTCCAGTTAGTTGTGATCTGGCAAATTATTATTAACAGACAAAGGCAGTGGGCTGGTCTTGGCCTACGTATAAGACAGACCAGTGTCATATAGATATAGATTACCTCATATAAGCATCTAATTCCCTCTACTGTTGGCTGCAATGACCTGGCTGATATTTCATGTATCGCTGTATTGACGTCCGCAGGAGTTGGTTCGGTCTCGCATGGAGGTGACGAGGCTCACCACTGACGTGGAGCAGCTGCGTAGAGAGAAAGCGGACCTACAGGGAGAGATAGAGGCACATAAGTTTACGGTGAGGTCTCAGTCATGTGATCTTCAGCTATGTAGTCACGTACACGTATATACATATATATCTACACAGATCACATGACTTAGGTTGTATGTTAAGGTTCTGTCCTTGAACGTTCGTTTCTGAGTCTACAATTCCTGCGTTAGCACCGCAGCGAAGGTAAACATGCTTACAAAATAACCACATGTTTATATGGTTTCATTCTGCAATCTGATTGGAATCTAGCTGGAAGTTCACAGTTTGACCCCCCCCCCCCCCCCCCCCCCCCCAAATGTTGCCAGGCTTTCTTTGCTCTTTTGCTTGCTTTGAGCCTGAGAATGAGGCTGTTTAAATTAAGGTCATGTTATTTTGCTGATGAGATGCAGTGGAAAATCCTTACACTGTCAGGGTCTCTGCAGTTCAGTATACAACACCCTACACATTTTTCTCATTACCGTTCTCTCGCGAAAGTCCGCCCACTCCGCAAAGAGCGCCCACCCCCCACTTTAGACTCAATTTTCTATATAGGGTCAAAGTTTACTCGAATGAGCGCCCACCCTCGCGCTATAGCCTTGTGCCTCGTGTAACAGGCGATGGAGCGCATTAGTGAGATGTTCCAGCGTATCTGAGGTAAGAACCTCCTTGCAGCAAGTCTCTATTAGTCTGTGTATCCGTATCTATGGTGTCCATGTGTGTTGCCTGGCTTGCCTGTGCTGACGACGGCCCCCGGGCCGCGGCCTCCACGCTGGACCTCAGCCAGCGTTTGGCGGCAGCGAAGACGACGTGGTGAGCGGTGATGTTGCTAGTGACTCCAGCGATGTAGATGTGCTGGGAGGGCTTTGACTCACGCGCGCTTGCTGCTCGATCGCTGCTATTGCGCTACTTGTGTACGTAAACAAAGGTGGGTGCTCTTTCAAGGTTGAATGCGGAAACACTCGAAAGAGCGCCCACCCCCGTTTGGTGAGAAAGTAAGAAGCAGCGCCCATGGGCGGACTTTCGCGAGAGTACGGTATACGTGTATTACATGTATGTGGAAGATACGTATGTAAGATGGGGTTGTATACTGAACTGTTTTATGCCATCATCCCTGCTTGTTTTCTTACTTTTTGCTGTTCTGCTATCCCTACATCTCCATACATTTTTTATGTTTTTTACATTATTACGAGGGGCAACCGCACTCCTGGTAGCCGCATTGCAACCGGTTGCATCTTGCTGGACGCGCAAGTTGCAGCTCATTCCAATCAACGCACATGTCACGTGAGGACCATGCTCGGTACGCGGTCGATCGAGTCAGCAATGCCGGGCGTCCAAAGGGAAGACAAGAACTTATTACAGGCGCTCACAACTTCGTCAGCACGGTGAGTTTTGGCATTCGAGCGTCAGTGAACGACAGCGATCACACCTGTGTGGTCAGAATCTTTGTGGGGCCTTCGTATAGCTATACTGGCAACGAACTTCGAAGAGAGCGATCGAGCAATGGCGGCCGACGGCACGACAAAAGCGCTTGTATCTCTACAACCATGGTGAGTTTCAGCACCAAAATTGTGCGGTTGGATAACTGCATGGTAGCGATCACAAAGGTGTAGTCAGAATCTCTGTAGGCCATTCCTATCTCGCCAACGAGTTATTTATTATTTATTATTTAATTACGCGGCACAATTTTTCCCCTACCAGGAGTGTAATGAGGGTTGACATAATAAGTATATTGGTACAGTATCTTCGAGTCGGTAGACTCTATATGTAGGGATACGACCACCAACACACAATACATTGTATATGCCAATACAAAGATATCTCTCAAAAACTGCCAACTTACAAGCCTTTGTAACAACATACCATTCATCTTGTTTTCTCATGACCAACAAGACTTGCAGTGTCGCGAAAAACCGCCGCGAAAGTACCAAACTGGGAACTTGCAAAACGGGCAGATTGTTTTCTTTCTTCTTCTTCTTCTTCTTCTTCTAAATATGTGCCACAAATTCATGGTCTAAATTAATTCATGGAATACCGGATGAGTGTACTTCCATTTCTTTTATGATGTTGGGTACCTTCAAAAGCAGGGCATGATTACTGATGTTTATGAAGTACAAATGGACAGGTGTAATTTGTAGCGCAGGTAAAGGTTCTTGTTATCAAAGTTATTGCGCAATGACGGGTGAGGCAAAAAAAATTCAAATGACGTACATTTTATCAGACTCTATAACCAGTAACAAGGAGTGTCCAACTTAGCATTATATGTAGCCACAGAACATAATTCAACCTAACCGTGCCCTTATTTGGAACCTCTTTACGTAACAAGAACCAGCCTTCCTGTAGTCTAAGTTGGTGTGGGCCCCGCCCACTGGTTCGTGAATAAAATTGGGACACTATATACAGTGGACCCGAGGACCCGGGACCGGGGACCTGGGGACCCGGGGACCCGGGGACTCAAGGATCTTCAGCTGTTACGGGAGACAGAAATGCAATTACAAGCAATCTGTGCTAAGCCTGATGTAAAAGCCCGAACTCACGGTTAACATAATTATGTTGTTACCTTGAGTATGCAAGTCAGCTTTGCACAACCGGATTAATACTTAGCCTCGTTCCCAGGCCGTTCCCAGATTAATATAGTTATTAATTATTGTAACAGAATTAAAGTTCAAAGTGCAATGCTATAGATAGATGACAAAGGTCAAATGCTTTTTTGTAGCCTTGTGTGGTGTGCGAGAGTCTGACTTTGCTGGAGGGGCCGGAGAACGAGGTGCATGAATAGCTATCTAATAATAATTATTATTCTGAAGTGGAAAAGTGATGAAGGCAAGCTAGAGGATAATGCTGTAGTTATTCTGAAAATGTCTTCCGATTTGTGCCAAGCTGACTTGCATACTCCAGGCAATGATATAACCGTGAGTTTTGACTTGTAGTTGCATTTCTCTCTCTCTTAACAGCTGAAGATCCTTGGGTCCCTGGGTCCCGGGTCCCCGGTCCCGGGTCCCCAGGTCCACTATTTATAGTGTCCCAATAAAATTATTGACTGCAGTACAGATTCCCACTTGCCCTTGCCGTATATGGTCAACAACGAGCACTTCTTGTACACTCCTTCTCGTTATGGGCTCCTGCTCTAACTCAGAAAATAGCTAGAAAGTATGGACCTGAAGGCTATTATCTCTATAAGTGCAAGAAGCAAATCCATTGGGGTCAAGATATTTCATTGATTTGACATGGAATGACCCAACTACCAGTGCTGAACAGCTGTAATAGTTGGACAAGTGGTATAGATCAGTTTGTGTATTTATACATTTTGTCTGTGTGGCTGTTCCACAGGCCCAGATATTCCAAGAGGACTTCGAACAGGAGCGCAAGGATCGGGAGAAAGCGCACAGCCAGGTAGCGGAAATCGAACAACGCTACCAACACCAGCTGCAGTCCGTGGTAACCCAGCTCAACCTCACATCACAAGACCTGCTGAAACACAAGCAGACTCTGGCCACCACGGAAACCCTCTTGCACTCACAAATTGAGCAGCTCTCTGAGCGGCTCAGTCAGAGAGATCAGCAGGTGGCAGCCATTGCTAAAGGGAATGATCGCCTCCAGGAGGAGGTGTTGTCCAAGACGCAGCAGGTGAAGCAGTACAAGAAGCAGGTGGACCAGTACAAGGAGGAAGCGAAGGCTCACAAGCAGGCTAGTGAAATGCAGATAAAGCAGGTGAATACATTGCATGTGTAGTATTTCTGTCAGGTGATCTACCGTAATTCCAGAAAGAAATGCATAGTTAAAAGCCCACACTGTTTGAGTGAAAATGCTATTCAATAAATGCGAAGTGAGCTTGAACACATCGAGTTCATTCTCCAGGCTACTTGTTCATTGTTCGGCACCTGTCTGAGGGCACATCAGCTCCATTTCGGCCTCGCTCCATTTTGGCTTCGCTCCATTTTTGCCGTCAGCTATGTCAGACACAATCCTTCAACCATGGGCTGTACCCTCAGCTCTTCCGCTTCCATGCAATTATCCTCCTGCAGTTCTTGTCCTCCCGAGTGTAGTGATTTCCCTCCCAGAAAGCACCTGAGAGCATTGCGCTTGCATGATCGTTCTTTCAGCATTTGACACATGCATACCGGAAATGCAGGTAAAGGAAATATTTTAATTATTGTTTTCTTTTAAATGCATCCGCAAAATGACTCGCAGAGTTCACATTAGTAGAACTTGAGTTGGGTTGTCAAAATTCCATTAGACAGTTTGACCCTTTGCACTTGTAAGGCTTCTCATCAGAACAGAAGGTGCCCTATACCGGCTTTAGAGGGTTAGCCTAAGCTTAGGACCATGGGGCCAAACTAAATTAGGTCAGTTTTCACTGCGCATTCCCCACTAAAATGTAAAACGGGGGGGAGGGGGAGTCCCTTGGAGTTTAGATTTAATAGACCCTATAAACATCAAACTATAGCAGTAAAGTACATGCAAATCCACAGCATCATAAGCAACCGATTATCACGCAGTACCTATTATCGCGCAGCTCCAAAAGCCCTGCACAGCCCATGTTATATAGCTCAAGTATTCGGAAGTTTACGTAACATGAATGGAAGCACAGCCGTGTGCCGTAAGTTGGAGACCGTCAGCTGTCTTTACATGCCTTTCTGTGCCTTTCACTGTAAAGGTTTTTCATTCATAATGGAGGATATGCTCTCTGCGCGATAATTGGTATGAAATAACGTACAGTTCTATACGGCTGCACAAAAATACATAACACTGCGTGATAATAGGTACGAAACCGCTCTGACCACTTAGCTGAGTAAAATTTCATCGTACCCTTCGCTTAATAGGATTTGAATATAGCCCGTGCTTTAAAGTGCAAGTTCATGTTTGTAGGACGTTGCTACTTGGAGCTGTGGACCCAGGTACAAAATCTTTGTTATATATCGGTTGCTTACGCTATTGTACATGGTAGCTGTGATCGCAAAAGGTGTACAACTAGTACACTGTATGTATTTATGGGGCAAGGTGGAGTAACCCTTACTAGTTTCAATACTATAGACCTCCCTGTACGAGGGTCTGGTAATGAGACTAAACACTTGTACTTTCTGTCTGTGTGTAAAAAGTATATGTAAAAGATGGTGCTCAGGAAGTCATTGTGTGAGACGTACTGTTGGCTCTGTGCTCAGGTTGAGCACTTTGCGCAGGAGTACGAGGAATGGAAGTCCACAGCTGCAGAGTGGAAGGCCAGGTATGACAAAATGGAGGCGGAGGTGCGAAAGGAGAGAAGTCGGAGCGAGGCTTTCGAGAGAAAAATTGTTGATTTGGAAAAATTGAATGATCAGTTGCAACAAGAGAGACAGGTAAGTTTTTATAAAGGGTGGCTGTGTATGGTGAGCAGTACCTCCTCCCTCCTTTCCCATTCCCACCCCCCTCCTCCCTTCCTCCCCCCTCCCCCTTCCCACTCTCCCCTCCCCTTCCCCCCTTCCACCACCCCTCTCCCTTCCCACCTTCCCCCCCCCCCCCCCCCCCCCCCCCTCCCTCCACCCTTACTCCTCCACATGCGTCCCTCTCCCTCCCACTGATGATGGTTTCTGTTTAATTGTGCTGATTCATACAGAGAGAAAATAACCACTTCAAGCAACAAGTATTGGCACTCAATGGACAAATCCAGAGGTACTCGCAGCAACTCCAGTCTCAACAGTCCCACCAAAGTGACTTCTGGGAAGTCCCACGTAACGAAATCACCCTCAACATGCAAAAATTTCTTGGTACAGGAGCCTGGGGCTTTGTTGTGGAGGGCAAATTTCGAGGTCAACAAGTGGCTGTGAAATGCTTGCATGATTTGATCCGGCAGCCAGCAGTTATCGAGGTCATTCGCAAGGAAATTTGCATCATGGCGCAGATTCGACATCCCAACCTGGTGTTGCTCATAGCTGCTGTAATCGATGCTGAAAATGACCCACTGATTGTTACAGAATTACTTGACATCTCACTCAGAAAGGCATACGAGAATCGCCGTCTGCAAGGCTCTAGCAAGCTGAGTATCTTCCGAGATGTTGCGTCCGCTCTCAACTACCTTCACCTTCACCAACGAGGCGAAATCATCCACCGAGATGTGAGCTCTGCTAACGTCCTACTCGAGGCCAAACCAAACAACCAATGGAAAGCTAAGCTCTCTGATTTTGGTTCTGCAAAGCGTGCAATCGAGGCCAAGACCACAGGCCCAGGTGCACCTGCGTACACAGCCCCTGAAGTCCGAAAAGATATAGGGATTCGTCAGACGGGAAAGTTGGATGTCTACAGCTACGGAGTTCTTCTGTGCGAAGTGACTGTAGAGCAATTTCCAATGGAAGGCAGTCTTCCTAGCATGGTGCAAGTGGTTCGAAGCAGATGGTCGTTCATGCATCGTCTTGTCACTTCTTGCATGCAAGATCACCCTGACAACCGACCAACAATGTCGTACGTGCTGGGAGAGTTTGACAAACTTCGACCTCAAAAATAAACTTACACCTTAAAATATACCAATGACTTTGTATTTTGATGTAGCTACAAGTAGTGTTTTTCCATACGAATGCTCCAGACTGCTTTTTAAGATGTGTTGTTATTATCTTAGGGTGAATCTGCATGTTCACTTTGATTGTTATGTGCACACTATGCATGTCATTGACATTAATTTTGTGTGATGGTGTGACTTTGTATTAGCCCCGTCCATCAAATTTATACCTTCCGGAAGTCCACAAGTACCATTATTACTGATTTCTTCGTCACTTTGTTTCCATTGCACTTCTTCCACTGTAGTCTCGTTCCCAGACCATTTTTTGCACGCGGAGGGGAAAAATAGTCTGGGAACGAGACTAGGTATGTTGCATGCACTTCTCATGGCACTGCACTCTTTTAGCCTCATTCCCAGGCCCCATGCACCCATGTCCAGGCAGCCATTAATTCTTTTGTGCAACCGAAAGCAGCTAGCATGTGGGCCTGCCATGGGAATGAGGCTAGCACTCTCAGCATATAACCACGCGTGCCATTTTGCTCATATCCTCATTGCATATGCATAATTGTAGAATCTGATAATATTAATATCACCTGCAAGCTGACAATAATTAATTAAACGTTAATTGGTTAAGAAAACTGTGATTTGAAATCACTTAAAATAAATGCATGCAGGTTTACTATAGCTACCGTACGTTAGCTAGCTAGGAACAGTGCTATAGCCTGCATGAAGGGCGTCCACCTGCATGGCTAGCTATAGCCTCATCCCATGGTTCATCTCTCCTCAAAAAAGGTTTTAAGGAGAGAGTGACCGAGTGCATATGGCTGGTTCTCATAACTATAGTTCATAGTCTGTGTGCATGAGTGCATGTGTGATGCATGATTGTTCAGTTTTAATTCAAGTAGCTACGTTCACATGCCAAAACTGGCACATCAAAATTATAAAACCATTCATGGCACCTTATTTTTTCCAAAATTGGCAGAATTCAAAACAGCACATGTATATACACCTGTTCTATTTGCCGAAAATGGAGCAACGAATCAAAATTGACAGAAATAGACTCCTGCTGAGAAATGTAATGGATCCCTGCTGAACAACGTATCCAGTGCCCAGTAGTCCAGTACTGCATCAGAACACACCAAGGATCGATACACAGTGAAGCAAGCAAAGATAAAATTAAAGTCTAATAAACTTCTGTTTGCTGCATGATTGTACATTTTTTTCGTGTATAGGGAACCCTGCAAGGCATGCCAATAATATACAGCATTTTCATGCAGGCCTTCTGTAATAGCTACACCTCCATGTGGTCTGGGAACGAGGCTAGGCATGCAACCAAGAATAATACTATGCCTGCATGGTATAGGCTATATGAGATACAAGGCCAGGATTAGAATCACACTGTGATCAGCATGCATAATATTATGAATGGAGGTGCCAATGATATCTGTCCTGCATTTTAATTTGATTTTGACCAATTAAAATAATATCATAGGTATCTTGGACTATAGGAATGAGATATATACGAAGCTGGGATTTGTAAAAGAACCTGATGTCCTAAAATGACTTTTAGTATTGTTTGCCAAAATATTTAATATTGCACTCCATAAAAGTTTTTTGTTCAACCTACAGCAAAATGGACATCATTTGAAAGCGTTCATGCTAGCCAATCACTCTTATGGTGCCAAGATAGGTCTAGTACTTATATTAGCTCAAACATTTGGCCTAATTTGCACCATTGTGATCAGTATGAATGGATACCAAATCAACCCGTTGTATGTGCACGTGCATGCAGACATTTTGAATAGTGCAACAGCAACCAATTCTGAAGCTCCTTGTTCATATATAATAGACAGTAGATTGTAGCCAGTTCCCAAAAGGACATCTTGTTCAGATTGGAAGTTTTCTTGGCACAGGTGGCTGAGGTCCTTCTCTTGTGTGATTGTAGACCGTACTCAGAAGTCAGAACCCCGCGGAGCAGACCAAGCTTTGGGGGGAACACATACCGATGGGCGGGGCTAGCCAGCTAACTGCAACGTCAATGACGTCATAAGGGGAAATCCCTTTGACAAAACATGGGCGGATCGTAGCTGTAGCTGAGCGTCGACGCTCAAACCAGCTCTCATTCTGAACTGATTGTGGCATTCTGAACAGGTATGGTGGTAAACTATGACCTAACCGTAAGTTAGTACATGAATTGACACGGTGAGGGGGTGGGGTGGTTTTGCATAGAGGTATCGTCTACAGTGTAGTCGCAGCGAGGGTTTCCTGGACGATTGTGGCATTCTAAACAGGTCTGGTAGTAAAATTAACTTGGTTTTTGGTTAGTAGACGTCTACATGATGATGGTTCTTGCTACAATGGGATGACACACTCCCATAGATGCCGTAGTCACAGCTGCGACTGGGGTCAAGAAATCTTGACTGTCATTTTTGCAGCTTGACCACTTGACCGCATCGCAAAAAACTCTTGACTGCGCTGTATTTCAGCCATTGACCGCTTGACTGCATGCACATTTCACCTTCACCCGATAGTATACGGAAGAATGCGTAGCAACTCCCACCTTAACCCTCCCCGTTCCTCCTCACCCTCCCAATTCCCCCATCCACCTCCCCGTCCCCCCTCCCACCTCCCCCTCCCTCTCCTCCTTCCCCTCCCCTCTTCCCCCTTTTTCTCTCACCCTATCCTCCTCCCCCTTTCCGTACCCCTCGAGCTCCCCCCTCCCCAGGTCCCCTTCACCCTCCAACCCAATTTTGATCACAATGCCTAGATTTTAGTTCTTCCATCATCATCTCTGTTGCTTGCCTATTTAGTGATAATTGATGTGGACTTGGGCTTCGTGGGTACGTGGGAAAGGTCAGGACGAGGAAAAGGCAGAGACCGCGAAACAACCAGATATGGCGGAGGGGCAGAGACAACCTCGTACTACAGGAAACTACCAGAGGAACAAAGCTGAGCAGCTCTCACCCAAAGCCAGTGAGACAGTAGGCATGGTAAAACCTCCGGGTGGAGCCAGAAGAGAGGGCGGCACTCCACACAGTCAGAAGCAGGTGGAAGATGCAGAACTAGGAGAGGACTGGCATGAAGACCTGAAGAAGCTGCAGGTAGCTTTAGTATACAGAAACGCCACGGAAAAAATGGTCATGGGAACCTTTACAAGGAAGGCAACTACAGTCTGTACTGCCGTACTGTGACGTCGGTGAACAGCAGGAAACGGTTGCGTTCTTTGTCCCTTCACTTGCTAATGCCAAAGACATGTAGCTAGCCAATCTGTTGTTCCCATTTGAATAAGTACTGATCAAGAGTTCTGTAATCTGATTGGTGCCGCCAACATTCCGGCGACGTCAATGAAAACCTGTCTATAGTGACCAGACGTTCTCCCCCCCCCCCCCCCCCCCCCCCCCCCCCCCCCCCCCCCCCCCCCCCCCCCCCCCCCCCCCCCTCGCCCCAGACACCATCCTTGCCTTTAGGTCCGAGTGGTACACCACAGAGCGCAATGCTCCGATAAAGATGGGTCCAAGCGCCATTAGAAAGAGGCTGGAGTAGGTTAAAACAATTCCTTCTACGGTTGCCGCATCCCTGCCCGT